>NXFB01001157.1:11342-21482 GCA_002525835.2 Ipomoea batatas
GATCTATTACGACGGCGGTCGGAAAAAACGCTACGACTGAAAAGTCGGAAAAAACTACACTCTTTGCACCGAGGAAGAATTACCCTCGTTCGCTTTGCTTTATAAATTGTACACGGTCATATATATATAAGGTTAGTCGTGTGCAAAGCCCGGTTAGGTTGGCATCACCACCACCGGTGCCTTAAGTCCGATTAGGTTGGCATCGCCACCATCGGCGCGATGAGCCCGAGACCATATCTCGGCATAAACCCTACGTAGTAGGCAGTTAAGTCCGGTTAGGTCGGCATTACCACCACCGGCATTGTAAGCCCGATTAGATCGGCATCATATCGCCATCACCGGCACAGTTAGCCCAGGACCAATTCCCGGCATTAAGCCTTACGAGGTAGGCAATTCAGCCCGCCAGGTCGGCAGTCTGCCCCGGGCAAATCCAATCCTCTGATTGGTGAAACTCGATCCCTAGATCTGTAAATCTGATCCTTAGATCGGTAGAGTTCGGACGACCCCTGTAGTCCAAAAGACTAGGATTTTTTCCCGTTGGATTTTTTCTTAGTCCAAGGTTTTTTAGCGAGGCAACCAGCATAAAGTCACAGACTATATGGTCAGCTTTCGGCCCGAACTCTTCCTTGTTGGCGCTTAAAGTTGTGCTCTTTTTTCCTTGGCTACGATTTTTTTTCTCATTGGGTTTTTTTCTTAGCCTGAGGTTTTTAACGAGGCAACTAGCGTGAGTCGCGAACGGTAAGGCCAGTCTTCCAGCCCGACCCCTTCCTTGTTGACTCGACGTCATGGCTCGGACTGGGGGGCTAGTTGATAGGGAATATACCCCAGGTATACGACCATGAGTATTTGGTACATAGACCGTATGCGAGTACGGGGCTAACCCTATAAAAGGGACCTAAACCTTACTTGCAGGGGTTCTTTTCTTTCCCTCTTGACTCTCTCTAAACAACACCCTTGAAGTGATGCTCTCCCTTCTCTCTAGATCTATGGAAGAACAATGAATAAAAGTGCTTCTTTTGGGTCAAATTCTCTCATCACCTTTACACTTTACATATACTGTTATGCATACAAAGCGTATAGAATAATTTAGTTCTATCAATATCAATCAATTTTGGCTTATTTGACCACTATTAGCTATTTGACTTGGGTAAAAAATATATATAAGTGTTTAGTTAATCAAATTTTTCTAACTCCAAAATATTAAAATTCAAAAAGTTGCTACCAACTTTTTCAATTAGCTTTTTGAGAAAAGAAATTATACCAAACAGCTATAGCTAACAACTAATTTACCAAACACTGTTCTAAAATCAGCTAATTTTATCAACTATTGATACCCTCTAACCCAATCAATTAATATATATTTACCAAACATGGCCTAGATGAATTTGATTGTTGTGCATCACCAAATATTAATTTATTATAATAAAAACAAAATATTACTCCGTAAGTTATTAGCTTAATAAATTCAAGTCAGTCATTTTAAAACTTTTTTTTTCTGACATATTTCAAATGGGTGAACGGTGAACCCATTCACAACCTAAAAATATTTAAATAAAATATGCTAAACTCTTTTAACTCCATATATATCTTATTAAACATATAAACTCTTATATACAATATAGTATTAATTCAAACTTAAAATATAGTCTTATGATAAGTTACACTCTTGTTTAAACTCTAAACAATACATATTTTTAAATCTCATTATTTAATTTGCCAAAATAAAAAAAAAAAAATTAAATTGTGAACACCAACCCTTATTCCCATGTCACAGTTTGCATTGGGAGCACCATACATGCACGATACTCCACAACTATGAATTTGCAATGCATCTATAGTGATGGATTTGACTCTAGTAGCACCCGGTTGCACTCCACATGGAAGGGGGTGAGTTCGAGCTTCAGTGAAGGTGATATTGGCTCTTTGTGCTTCATTTGGTTGAAAAAAAGTAGTTATGAACCGTTGTTACAATGTAGTATCTTTCATAGCTATTTTCTCAACCAAATGAAGCACAAAGAGCCAATATCGCCTCCACTGAGGCTCAAATCCACCCCTCCCATGTCGGGGTGCAACCGTGTGCCACTAGATCACAAGGTCTTTGACAGGTTGTTCGGGATGTTAGATGAGAATTCTTGCCCACTCCGTCGTCGGGTTTGTTATTGTTTCACCATTATATCATGAATTAAGCTATATCTTGTATTGTGAATTCTAATTAAAAAATTATGTATCTACAGTTATCATTTTGAGAGTATTTGACAAATAATAGTTAGTTGATAATTGATAGCAGATTGACTTAGTTGATAGTAGTTGATAATTGATAGCAGATTGAGTTAGTTGATAGCTAGGTAGTTATAGAGAGGTATTTGATAAATAAGTTGTTAGCTAATAGCTGCGTAAATGTAAAACAACCTTTTAAAAGTATGAGCTTATTATGTTATTTTAACATATAATAATAATAATAATAATAATAATAATATTATTATTATTATTATTATTATTATTAATATAGAATTTATAAAAACAATCCATATGTTCATGGGTTTAAAAAGCCCGTGAACACTAATCATAGGTCTCATTACTAATTACGTTCACGATACTAGGCAATAGGCTCAAGCATCTCGTTGCCTAGTACCGAGAAGATACAATGACTACAAGAAAAATAAGTTTTAGTGACGGGAAGAAAAATCCCTCACTAAATATATTATTTGCATATTTTTTGTGAGTGTTAAAATTACTCTAGGTAAAGGTTTATGATTTAGTAAGAAAAATTTACTTTTATACTTATTTTAAAAGTATACTCTCATCTCACTACTAGTAGGAAAGATGTTAATTGATGTCTGAAATTTATTTCACTACAATCTAATTCCCACCAAAATTTTGTTTCTGGGCGCCAATTACTTGAACCCAGCAGTCCAGCACTCAGACTACATTACCCTTCGCAAATGCTCAATTAACCACTCAAATGGCTCCTGTAGCTCCTCTGTCCTTTTCTCTTGCCGATAGCCACTGCACAGCCGTGTCGCCGACCGCCACTAGCCCACTGCAATGCTGTCTGCCCATGTCGTCGACCGCAGTAAGTTAACGTTCCTGTATCAAAATATAGTAAAAGTGATTAATTTATTAATAACTATCAATGCAATGAAGAATGAATTTCATGCTTGGTCATTCTCGATTGGCTTTGAAGTCTGAAATTTTATTTAAAATTGTGTTCTTCGCTTCAATTTTGCTAGTTCTTTCCTAAATTAATTTTTAATTCATGGACGGTTTTGGATTGGTTTAATGGATGCTGGATCTTAAGACTTTTAGCCATCTGAAATCGTTACCGTCTATGATACAGAACAGCACAATCATGTCTCTTTTTTTATTTTTTTATTTTTATTTTTTATTTTATTTTTTTTTATATCTATTGAAAGTTGTTTCAAGGAAGGGGTGGAGACTAAAGTGCTCATAAAGCTTACCTTGGCTGGAGCACTTGTACAGATCACCAGGTTGACCATTGATAGTGAATGCATTTGGAGCTGCTCCAGTTTTCTGAGTTTGTCTTATGACATCAATGGGGTTTGCATCCCACCACTCACCTGGTCATCATTGTTATCAAAACATTGTTGATTATTTCATAAATTTTGTTTGAAAGCAAAATATTGTAGAAACTAGAGGCCAAGAGCATTAAAAAATTGTTTGCTTATTCTTTTCTTGCAGTTAAGTCTTTGGTTAACCAGGAAACTCTCAAAGTATATCGGGCGTTTCTCTTGTAGGCTTAGGGAATGGATGGGATTCCCCTGCCCTTGGGTGGATGATAAGAGCTCCATAGACAGTTGCCCTGAGCCATGAGCTGTGGGCATGCCACCAAATTGTTCCTTCCTAACTGTTAGCTAGTATAGCTCCCTCCTTGTTTAATTGCAAATATATTTAATAGTAAATTGGTTCACTTGGAAATTATTGCTTTGCATGCATGCTTTGTTAATAAACTTACCAGTGAATGGTGACATTGTATTGTGCCTTACTGATAATCTTGATCTCTAAGGTATCGCCATTGTTCACTTCCAAGGTTGTTGGTCCAGGGAACTGTCCATTCACTGTTATTGTGTTATTGGTATTGCACAGCCTCTTCACTGGTGTTGCTTGAATCTGTTTCACAACTCACATTATTATCCTCCAGTTTATGAGAGCCAAATAGAAACCAAATGAAAATGAAAAATTGAAAACCAAGAAAAGAGAGCATTGTTAGGATCAAATTCTTACAACAAACTGGTGCTTGTGAACTTCAACATTTACCAAAGGAAATGCATTTGCATAGAGAACCAGAAGGCCGATGAACAAGAAAGGGTAGAGCGATTTAGCAATGTTGTGGCTGAATGCTTCCATGTCGCACTTCGGGGTTTATCAGGTATGGTAGATATATGTTTTATGCTTTTACTTGGTGAAGAGAAAGAGTAGCAAGGCCTTTCTTTTATACTGTGGGATGAGGTTGATAGATTTGGTTTCAACATGATTATTGTCAGCTTAAAGACTAAAGAGTTAAAGGGCAGACTTAGTTCTACCTTATAGGAGTTGGTGAATTCACTAACCTATCAAACTGCTAAATTCTCATAATACTTTGCTTCCTTAGACTTTTCTTGAGCATGTATTTCTATGCATAAGCATCATTAGATTTTGCTTCACATTTCAGATACTATGTTATGCTATATTATGCCATTTTTTTTAAATATATGTATTTTTTTTTTATTGTAATAGTGCACTGAAAGAATTACATATATTTAAATAAGTGAAGTCAAATAGAGCCAAGTAGTGATTGTGACTGCATTTTTTTCTCCTCAATTTGGTTTACCTATTAAAAGTAATAAGATGGAAAAATACTCCTGAGAATTTTTTTATTTATATTTATTGGTTTTAGGTGAACGGCAGGAGCCTTTGATGTATAATGTCGTTAGGAACCAGATTCAGACGGAGTTCCCGGTGGTGGGACTGGATTAATGAGGTATATTTGCTTTTCATTTTATGGGTTCATTATGAACTAGATTAAATTATTGCGTTCTCTTTGTCCTATTACTCATGAATTGGTACACATTAGAAATTTAGTTAGATTGTGGTGATGATAACAGATTTTGATTTTTGTTGTTCAAAATTGCTCACCACATACAACAAATTGTTGTAGTTTCAAGAATTTTGAGTGTATAATACGGAGTAGTATACTATTCTATTCTTAATTCTATACAAATTCAAGAAATTCAATGTAGAATTGTGTGCTTTTATTTTTCAATTTTAGAGCCAATAGATGGGAAGATTAAGAGTTTGTTAGTTTTTTGATACAGAGAATTCTATTGTGTTGACTGAGTGGGTAGGGTTGACATCATAGATAGAGATGGCCAGTAGGA
This sequence comes from Ipomoea batatas, assembly GCA_002525835.2. Lineage (NCBI taxonomy): Eukaryota > Viridiplantae > Streptophyta > Magnoliopsida > Solanales > Convolvulaceae > Ipomoea > Ipomoea batatas. The sequence goes on from NXFB01001157.1 coordinate 16,718, forward strand.
AAGGGAGGGAAGGTTTGCTATAGAGTGACTATCTATATTCGTATAGTAAAGCAGTAAAGGGAGATGGTAGCTTGGGATGTAGGTTGATTCAACTAACTCATCATCTGCATTTCATTTCTTTGTTTTTTTTTGTCTGAATTTCATTTCTTAATTAATATTTAAAAATATATTTGGTTAGAGCTAGATTACAAAAACAAGTAGATCTTAATTAGATCTAATATAATCTGCCAGGTTCATAATTTTTGCATTTATGGAAATTTGTTTGGCAGCATCACTTTTGATGTGGCTGGATTAGTTGATGAATGGGCTGCTCTCTTCTTTGAAGAGCTTGTTTACGTTAATGAGGGAGAAAATGGGACAATTTTTGCAGAGATTTTGAAGAAAGTATACTTCAAAGAAGGTCACATATCGCTAATGAGAAATATATCTTTGTTAGTATCATGTACATCATCTTTATTGCTTTTCATTTTCTACAACTGCTTGATACAGTTTCTTCCATGTTGATCATCATCTAGGAATTTTATACGCACTCCAGATGTAAAGCTAGATTGGAGATTTTGCTTTGAGGCTGCTTTTGTCTAAACTAAACATGTTTATTTGTACAATCTCACCTTTCAAAATAGTCGACAGATACATTACTATGGCTATTTGTTATAATTAGTTTCTTTGCCTTTAGTCTTTACAAAGTTGTGTGAAACATTTTATTTTGGTAGTGATGATGAAGTCTTTTAATATATTGATCGAGTTTACTTTGATCGCATCATGGTAAAAATTATAAATTTTACCAATACAATATCTATAGTTACAATGTAACATCATGTCGATTAGTGAAAAAAATGTATTATAGGTGCAAGTAAGTACACCTAATGTTATAACTAGTTGCACCTAACGTTATAATTAGGTGCACATAGGTGCATGAATGTTAACAAGGTAAATTACTTGCATGTGTAAGTGAAAATAGGTGAACTCGTAAGTGATTTTACNAAAGGTTGGGTTGAGCAATGAAGGCTGCAATGAGTTATTTCATGTATTAGAGAGTATTTTTTTTTATTACATGGTGTTTTGGCAGGTTTGGTTGCTGCACATCTAATGTTGAGAGTAGCAGGCTTGTTGAGGAATTGCAAGGAATTAATATGTAGCCTACGAGTCATGTGCAGAGTTTTTAATTTTGTAGGGATCACTTGTTGTTATCAAAAATACTATTGAATATTGTGTTCAAAAATCACTTGTTATCAAAAATTACTAGCTATTAATTAATATTATCGACGAATATTATTGAATGTTATTATTTGAATGTTACATAGAGTTTATTTGTGATTGCAATACACATTTGAATATGAAGATTTTTGAAGAAATATAATTAAATGATAATTATTTAGCGACACTTAATTATGAAATCAAAAAATAATTTAGCAACACTTAAATAACCGCCTCTAATATTTTAAAAAATAAATAAAGATAAATATTTAGCGACACTTAATAACCGCCACTAGAATTTTTAAAAATAAATAAAGAAAAATATTTAGCGACATTTAATAACCGCCACTAAGATTTAAATGAACAAATAAATAGATATATTTAGAGGCGGTTTTGAAACCGCCGCTAAAAGCAAAAGTAAAATACACTTTTAGAGGCGGTTATAAAATCGCCGCTAAATGCAATGCTGGTCAAGAATTCCCACACTTGTCTAAAACCGCCTCTAAATCTTTCGCGACACACAATTTAGACACGGTTGAAGAACCGCCTCTAAACAACTTAGTGGTGGTTGTGAACCGCCTCTAAATAATAAATTAACCGCCTCTAAATAACATTTTTGGTGTAGTGATTCTTAATAATAATAATACTAATAATAATAATAATAATAATAATAATAATAATAATAATAATAATAATAATAATAATAATAATAATATAATCGAATGATAACATGAGTGATTATTATTATTAATACGGTAAATTGATTTAAAATAATAACAGGATTGATTATTATTACAATATAAAAAAGGCAATAATTCTTAATCGGTGAAAAACGGTAAATTGATTTAAAATAATAACATGATTGAATAATTATTAATAAAGGAAAATTTCAAATTATTAATTCTTAATTCTTAATAATAATAATAATAATAATAATATAATCGGATAACAACAGGAGTGATTACTATTATTATTACGGTAAATTAATTTAAAATAATAACATGATTGATTATTATTAATAAAAATAAAAGGCAAATTGTAAATTATTACAGAGTATTTCTTAATTCTTAATTCTTAATAATAATAATAATAATAATAATAATAATAATAATAATAATAATAATAATCGGATAATAACATGAGTGATTATTATTATTAATATTAATCAATCAATAATCAATAATTATTACTCCCTCTGTCTCATTTTACCTGTCATGTTTACTATTCATTGGTCAAATCAATTCCTTCTTTATTGCTTATTTTCTTTAGTAATATTTAATTATTTTTAAATTTGATTTTTTGTGTTTAATAGTACTTTTAATGTAGTTTCTAAATATATAAATTTTATATACTAATACTAAATTTAATATTATGAAAAATTGAATTAAAAATAACTTCAGTCAATTCTCGTTAACTGAATCAGACAAACAAAATGGGACGGAGGTAGTATTAATGAATTATTTTTAAAGTTTTCCAAATAAATTTCTATCTAATAAATTCTCATACCACTATATAAATCATGCAACCATGCAACCAATTTCACATCTTTCGTTCACTCCATCTTACCACTTTAGCTTAATACACACAAAAAAAATCAACATACAATGGCCCCTATTTTTGTTGTACTAAATAGGATAAACGCCTTCCGTACTGCGTGGGCAATCAAAGTATGATTGATTCGTCTTTACGAAGTCAAGAACAATCGAGGAAAAACCTTAGAATCTGTGTTGGAAGATATGGAAAAACCAAATTTTAAAGTAATATAAAAATTGTATAGATCAACTAATAAACCTTGAACCACCAAACCTTATGTATAGGTGGATCATCAGTATCCTATAACAAATTATATACTGCTATTATTTTATGAAAGTATATGTATCTGGTTATAAATAAAATAGGCTCGAGTTCTCTTACTCTGTCTAAGAAGTTCTCAATATTCCCAAATTGAAAGCAGACTGAAGTGAAGACTGATTCTGAACTTTTTTTATTACATTCTTGTTGATTAGTGAAGATAAATGATCCTTTATTTCTCTTTGCTCCCATAAATGCCTTGGTATATCAGAATTTGCTACTGTGGGTCAAAAGGGCTCTTCCATAATACTTCATAAAGAAACAGAGACTAGAATTTAAGAAACTTCAATGCCTATAGTTAGAATCAGAAGACTAGAGCTAACTCCCAAGCTTTGGTGGTTCAAGGTTTATTAGTTGATCTATACAATTTTTATATTACTTTAAAATTTGGCTTCAGATTTAACGTCCCTCATTTCCTATATAGTTTTCAGTTGTACTTTTTCTTTCAGTCCCTCATTCACAGCTTTATTTCTACATTATGAAATATGATAGTAATTGCTAAGCTTATATNATTATTATACTGTTATATATATATATTCGAATCAAATTAAATTATTTTAATTCAAACAATTTTTAATTACAATTCAAAAAATAAAACAAATGAAATTAAAAATATCTATAATACAAAAATACTTAATTGAATATGAGATTTCAATTTTATCTTATTAGAATAAATTAAATTTGACATATCTATTTTGATTTAGAATTTTTTATTTGAATAAAATATATATTTTCTTTTTTTTTTATAAATTCTATTAGCATTAAATTACAATATTATTATTTAATGACTTTAAAAATGATAGAGATCTATATATATAACAGTATAATAATGGAAAATACAATTAAAAATAAGAATGAGATTGCATTTGATTTATTTTTGTTTTATTTTGCACCAAAGTTTATTATTATTCACATGAAAAGTTTGAAAAAGAATTATTTCAATTGTCGTGCGTAATTTAACTATAGAATTAAAATATATATATATATATATATATATATATATATATATAACTAAACTTGAACCAAATGAAATTATTTTAATTTTATTATTTTTTGAATTGAAATTCAAAACAAATAAATTTTTTTTAAATATCTATAATAATAAAATATTAAATTAGTTCTCAAAAAAATATTAAATTAAATAAAAGATTTCAATTCTATATAAAAGAATTTAATTTTAATTAATTTAATGAACTTAAAATAATAACATGTTAATTTCAATTCTATATAAAATATTAAAATAAATAGAAGATTTCAATTCTAATAGAATTTAATCATGGATTTTAATTATATATTGCATTAGTATTGTAAAAAATTAATCTACAACATTTTAAAAATGAACCAATATTATATTGAAAATGAATATCATATAGTGATTTAATATAATTGTATGTTATTTAATACATTAAAATAAAATTATCAAATATTTCAAATAAATATACACTTTCAAATATTAGAATTGTTTATAATTTCATCATTAATTTTATTATTTAAATATATAATAAAAAATTGTATTAATGCATCGCATATATAATAACAGAAGTATCTGTAACCCCTCGGTTTTTCCGACAAAGTTAAGATTCGAAAATATTTTTTTTAAGCTATGATACTTATGAAATGATCTCTCGGTACTTCAGAAGGATTTTTATAAGTAAAACTCGTTATTATTAAGCTGCGATCTACGCACCGGTCACGAACCGTAAAATTTTTAAGGACG
>NXFB01000050.1:95315-111001 GCA_002525835.2 Ipomoea batatas
GTGTCATCGTCAAATGATCGAAGCGTAAGACCAGTTTGTAATGAGGATATTTTTGAGTTAAGACGACGCGTTTAACTACCTCTCTTCTTTCTTTGTTTTTTTTAAAAAAAATTTTAATTACTATAAATTTCTGTTCGATTATTTTTTGTAAATTTTTTCCTTTTTTGATATTTAAATTTGAAATTGATGAGATTTGATGACAAATAATGATAGGTTATTTTTATGTGGATCCATAAAAAAGTGTCTAAACTTGTTAGAGAGAGAAATGTGGGCGGTTGTTATACCGTGGATCATGGTCTACAAAGTTTCTGTATATCTAAAATGAAATTGTGTCGCATATTGTTCGCTCCGTCCGTTTAACGGTCGGGGGTCGCTTTGGTAAATTTACAGGGTCTTTCGCTCCGTCCGTTTAACAGTCGGGGGTCGCTTTGGTAAATATACAGGATCTTTCGCTTCGTCCGTTTAACGATCGGGGGACCACCCATGTTCGCTCCGGGAGCTGACCCAGGGGGAATCGTCACTTCTGGGAATTGAACCCGGGAGCTCACTTGCCACTTGAGTTACCCCATTGGGTTTCACATATTGTATTTATATTACCAAATGAAACTGTAATTGAATTGAAATGATGCTTTAGTTGTGTATGTTGAAATAAAACTGCAATATGTATAAAATGAAACTGAATAAAATTTGCCATACAAATAGAGCTAATTACACAGAACGGGTGCCATTTCTTTTCATTAAAAGAAACGACACCATTTTGGACCATGGCCCACAATGTTGTGTGGACCATGGTCCACAGTAAAATTTGTCAAAGTTGGGAGTATAAAATGAGAGTCCACCCAGTATTTTCCTTAGATAAGGGTCACACTTGTGTGAAACCGTCTCACAGATCCTTATCCATGAGATGGTACGGGTCAGGTGTCAATATGAAAATGTATTACTTATACTAAGAATGTAATTCTGATTAGGAATAAAGTGTTTGTTACTTATAAAGAAAAATGTAATACTTTTGAAGACAAATATAATACTTTTATATTTTGATGTAAAAGTATTTTGTTTCAACATAAGTATTGTATTTAATTTTCCCTTATAAGTAATGTTGGTAAGTGTTTGTTACTTATAAAGGAAAATGTAATACTTTTGATAAAAAATGTAATACTTTTACTTTAAAATATAAAAATATTATATTTTCTTTCAAAAGTATTACATTTTCTCATATAAGTAATAAACATTTTATTCGTGATTTAGTATTACATTTACTATTATTATATTTCATCTTGACCCGACCCGCCTTACGAAAAAGAATTTGTGAGACAATCTCACACAAGTTTTTGCCATTAGATAATAGTGATCAATAAAGACGCAGTAAATATAAAACCACCGAAGAACCAAAGTACTGCCAGAATGCCAGTGTGTTGTTGTTTCGAGTCCCGTTCATATACTCTAGTTTAAACATTAATGCATTTGTAATTTTATTTTTTTTAAATAAACCATCAAAACTTTATTTAAAGCAAATGTTCAATACATGAAGGAATAGAAAAAATCCAATATGATGGACCAGTTTGAGAACGAGCAGCCCTAGTCAAAGTATGAGCTCACAAGTTCACTGATCTATGAATAAATTTAAAAGACACTACTTCAAAGTGTTGTTTTAATTTCTTGCAGTCACTAATTTGTTAAATAATAAATCCTAATAAATAATCAAATACATAATTTGTTAATTTATAATCCTATAACAATTAATTTATACAATGTACTAATTACTAATACATTTTTTCAATATAAATAAATAAATCAAAATATATTTATATATATAATTATATAAAATGGTGTGTATATATACACCAATATTAATAATATGTACATACTAGGTAGATTTGGCAGGCTCCGCTGACATGACCCACCAAAATACTGGTCATAAAATTCAAAGCTCACACTACCACAACTCTACTTGTAAGGGGTGAATACAATTATAATGTGGATAATGACCTATATTGCAATTTGAAATGACAATTGGCATATATGTCAATTTTTAGTATACTAAGGGTGCGTTTGGTTCGCACATGGGAATCGGAATCAGAATGACTATCAAATACTTGGTAAAGGTAATGGATTTTGGTGAAAGTATTTAGTATGTTTGGTAGTTGGGTGGATTGTGAATGATTATTAATAGTTGGGGAGAAATGAGGAAGGAAAATGAAACCCTTATTTAATAAAGGTATGAGTTTTCTCATTAATGGGATATTCCAAAAAAAAGTAACTTAGTGTGTATAGGAAAATGATATATGTACTCCAAGAGAGTAAAACTCTCGCCACATGTTTTGATTTTATTGGAAGAAGATGAAGAGAAAGTAATAAAAACTGTGACCCACATGTTTTGAATGAATCAAAGAGTGACATGTAAGCATGGAGTATAAAATGGAGTAGAATGTGAGAGTATATGTAGTATTACTCGTGTGTATAACATATTTGTGTTTGGTTGGTGGTTTAGGCATAAGATATGGTTATCAAATTAAAGTGATTGTTATTGTTTGGTTGATAGGTTTTAAGAATACTATATGTGTTTGGAATACCCCATTAATGGGAAAACCCATACCCTAATGAAATAAGGGTTTCATTTTCATTATTCCTTTCTTCCCCAACTATTAATAATCATTCTCATTCCACCCTACTACCAAACATGCAAAATACGTACTTTCACCAAAACCCATTACCCTTACCAAGTATTTGATACCCATACCGATTCCGATTCCTATGTGCGAACCAAACACACCCTTAGTTTCATTTTATATACACTCCAGTTTATTTTCAACACAACTACAGTTTGTTTTCGCTATAACTATAGTTTTATTCGATATTATACACTCAAATATGTGAAATTGTTATTCAGTTTTTTTTTATTTATAATACACTGTAGTTTCCTTTCAACACAATTACAATATTGTTTCGATATAACTACAGTTTCATTGATGGACAATATACATACACTCAAATATGTGAAACTGTTATTCAGTTTTATTTTATATACACTGCAGTTTCCTTTCAACACAACTACAGTTTCATTTTGATATAACTATAGTTTCATTTGATAATATAAAAACAAATGTAAAGCAGTATCATTTTAGATGAACTGTAGTTTCATACTTTTATTTATGGAGCTCCGTTAAGATGTGACAGCAGGCGTTTCTTTACTTAAAGAAATTATGTCATTTTTAGACCATGGTCCACGATATAACAACTGCTCAAACCCACAATCTCCAATATTAGAGTGCAATTTGGTGCCATGAGACCACAAATTCTTGCAATTATAAATTATGTTATTTCAAGATATTCAAACCATTTCAACTTTCACTTAAAAACGTTAATTAATTAATATTACGGGATAAGAATTAATAAACAAAGAAATATATATAGTAAAAAATTGTACCAACTACCAACTTAGCCGGCGGTTTCCATGCCATGTATGTCTTTTATGACGTTTGAAAATCTTAAGCCACTTTGGAAAATACCAACTTTTATCTATAACTATTTAAAGACTTTATTCTAATCTTCAACTCTAACTACATTAGTATTTTCACTTTTAATTATCTAACTTCAATTTATTATACTTTTAATCGTCAAATTCAAAATTTTACATTTTGTTTCAAAATAATCAAAATACCTTTAAATACTATATGATGAAGATTTTGCAAAATGATGTCATTTTGGGTATTTATTTTAAGATCAAAAGTTGTATATTTTTAAAAGTCTAAAAATCAAATGTGTAAATTATCACATGCGTAGGTATTGTGTGAGACCGTTTCACATGAGATACATAATAATTTTTAAGTGAAATAAACAAAGAGATAAGAGACATAACACACACATTCACATATTATTTTAGAGTTAGAGATTGCCGGATACAATGTAAATAGTAAAATGAAATATTGGTAAAAAAAATTCAAATCATTATATTTTGTGATAATTATATCAAATGTTTTAAATTTACTTTTACTTTTGATTCTTTAATGATTGAAATGTAGTGATGACATTCTCACTAGAGTGTTCGATTTTATCTTTTTGCTATACTCTTGGTGCTCATTGCTCAACATTAAAAACAAATTCATTTTTGCCCAACGACTTTTATAAAATGGTCGAGAAAGTATATATGAACATATAAAACATTGTAACGGAGTTAATAGTACTCAAAAAATTTAATTAACATGTTTGAAAAACCATTGCTTAATGAAAATTTCACTAAATTTTATCTCAATGCACGTGAGATCATTTTTGACTTCTTCATTCACTATTGGAAATTTCACTATTACCCACATACCAAAATATGTCATAAATTCTTTTTTAGTTGCTAAAGTCATTACCGATATATTTACCGAGATATTTGATATGCCCCTAAATTTTACATTGCTAATTTGAAATTTTGTCCACAAATGTCAATATTTTCCAACATACAACGTTTCTTTGGAATAAATTAAAAATATAGCAACCTCCCACAAATTAAAGAAACAATAACATTTTACGACATACCTCTATGATATGCCAAAAAACAAAATTTAAAGAAAAAATTAAAGAAACCATGGCTATTGAAAAACTTTCTTTAACAATCATAAGGGCATCTCCAACTAAGGAGAAAGAGAGGAGAGAAAAGGGGAGAAAATAGGAGAAAAGTGTTGGAGGGAAGAGAAACAGGTTACTCCATAGAAACCCGGCCAAGGCGCGTGACTCGTGTTGTACGTCCAGTTGTCTCCCACCCTCTGTTTTATTATTTTAAAAATTTGCTTTTTTATTTAATGTCGTTTTTCGACGGTTATTTCTTTCTCCTTTTTTTTTTTACTTGTTTTATTTGTTATTCTATTTTTTAATTTATATATTTGAATTTATTTTCTATATTATATTCCAAATACTAATTTATTTCATAGAAGATTTTCAAGGCGAATTTTAATAATTTTTAGAAATAAGGGTCAAATAGGTCATTCAACTATACACCAAACTGCAATTAGGTCACTGAACTAAAAAAAAAAAATCAATTTGGTTCATGAACAACGCAAAGTCATGCAATTTAACATGAAATGACTTGTTTACCTGTTAATATGTTGATGTTCTAGTTACGAAATTTAAAAATAATTTTTTAAATTTTATTTTAATAATTTTTAATAAAAAAATTATTTTAAAATTCAAAAAAAAAAATATGAGTGAGCATTTCGGTTCGGTTTATCCGAACTGAACCGAGCCAAACCAAACTGAATCGAACTAGTACTACAAAACCGAACGATTCGAGATTCTTATAAACCGAACGGTTTGGTTTTTAACAGAACCAAACCGAACTGTTTAGCAAAAACCGAATCGAACTTTATTAGGTTTTAATAATAATAATAATAATAACAACAACAACAACAACAACAACAAAAGTAATAATAAAGAAGTAAATCTAAGTCTCTTGATGCGTGCTCCGTTGTTTAATTTCGATCTATTCTCATTGGTATCTCTCTTAAATTTTTTATTTGATTTTTTTATAGTTTGTTCTCTACTTTGCGTTTTTGTTGTTTGCTACAATTGTTCTTTATCTCACAATTAGTACTTAGTATTATGTTTGGACTTTGAATTGCTATGTTGTTATATAATGTTTAGATTTTAGATATGGATAATGTGATAGTATGTTCGAAAAATTAGGAAATGCTGAAATTTGGTGACTTAAACCGAACTGAATACCGAACCGAATTAAATCTGAACCGAATCCGAACCGTTTAAACCGAATCAAAACTGAACCGAACTCTAATGTTAAAATTTTATTTCCAACCGGAGACTCCCCTTCATCTCAAGCTAGCAAATTTTTTAAATAAAATTTTTATTTAAAATTATTAAAATAAAAGTTAAAAAATTATTTTAAATTCAGTGACCGACACGTCAGCCTATCAACAGGTAAACAATTTATTTTTGGTGAAATTGTATGAAATTGCGTTGTTCAGGGACCTAATTGTAATTTTTTTAAAAAAAAATTCAGTGGCCTAATTGCATTTTGATGTGTAGTTGGATAGCCTATTTGACCATTGTTCCTATTTTTATAATTCTAAAATTATTTTATTTTTTTTATTTAAAATAGAAATTATAATTATAATTATAAAGTTGAAATTATTAATTATAGAAATGTGAATAAAATAATAGATGGTGTGTATGAGTGTGGACTGTGGAGAAGTAGGGCCCACAAAAAGGGAGAAAATGGGAGAAAGATTGGATAAAAATAGGAGAGAAGATTATATGGTGATATGGAATAGTTGAGCTCACAAAATGAGAAGGGGGGAGAGGGGGGGGGACCATTGTGGATGCCCTAACATCTATTTCTAGGTTCAATTAAAAGAAATCTTTTTGTTTGTGGGTTTCGTTTGAACGCAAATGTAGAAGGATTTCTTTTGGGCTTTATAAATATAAATATAAATATATGTGATGGATATCCGGTCGACGTTGGTAGGCAGTTAGATTTAGGAGGTGCTTAGCTTGATGACCAACTGCGAAGCGAAAAACTAGATCAACGCTCCAACGATATTAGATGATTTATTACCATATTTCTTTCTCACCCCCAACCCTCACCCTCGTCTCTGTTTTCAGTTTAAGGAAATGAATCTAATGCTTAAGGAAGAAATCCAAAATTCAATTAAGGAAGGCTAGCTGCTTAAAATTACATTTGCAAACGTTTTTCTTTCCTTTCTTCCGTCAATTCTCTATGTATAAATACACCCTAGGGATCACATTGTAGGGGGTTTAAGAACATTGTAAAGGGTTCACAACTCTCTATGTATAAATACACCTTAGGGATCACATTGTAGGGGGTCGGGTTTAAGAACATTGTAAAGGGTTCACAACTGCTATATTCTAAGAAGGGGATTTGACTTCTACTTTCTAGCAAGAAGGGGGAGGAAGAGAGATCCAAACTACACATGCACAAAGCTACTTACAAAAGTAGTAGATTTTAGCTTGACACCACTCAAAAAAGCTTGTAGTATTCACCATTCGGTTTCAATGTAAAAAATACCGTGTCCCTATTTAATTTTTCAAACCATTTGCATTTATGATTCATTCAATCGGTTATATTGGCCCACCAACTGACTACTCCTAGGTAGTCATAAAACCAACAATACACACACACATAGGATAGGGCTTTGGTGAGAACAAGCACGCATGAGAGAGCTAGGGACCAATCACAACTATCCATCTAAAAAGATCTAACTGATCAGATCTAATTTAAAAAAATGCTATGGGATTTTTGTAAATAACTAGGATTTAGAAGTGCAAGTAACATGTGTTAAAATTGGGTCAAAGTACCTACAAGGTCTATGCATAGTGTTTTGTTCAATTTAGTCCTTATATCTTTATTTTGTTCAATTTAGTTCCTGTACTTTAAAAAGTTGTACAATTAAAGACAATAGTTAACGGTGTTAATATTACCTTTAACTTAGGTTACTTGACGTGGACATCATCATTGTCGCATCATGATATTTATATTCCTACTAATATATTACTTTATAAATATTTATAAATAATTATTTTTGCCACAACTATATTTAATTAGTATGTCCAAAATAAATAATTACAACCATGTTCCTAATGTGATTTGGACACTTGATGTCGGCATGCTTGTAATTATTTATTTTGGACATATTAATGTAATATATTAATGGTAAAAATAATCAATTTTAAGTATTTATAAAATAATATATGAGTTGAAATATAAAAATCATGATGTAGCAACAATGATGTTAGAGCCATGTAAGCTAAGTTAACAGTAATATTAACACCGTTAACTATTGTCCTTAATATCATTACTTTTTAAAATAAGGGACTAAATTGAACAGAATAAAGGTATAAGGACTAAATTGAAGAAAACACTATAGTACAGGGACTTCATAGGTACTTTGACAGTTAAAAATGCAAGTAACATGTGCAAGTGTGCGAGTAAAATCACTTAAAAAGTTCAACCATTTACACTTAATAGTGCAAGCAATTTGCCTTTCACATGGATGCACATTGATAGTGTTAATTCCCCTCATGTAATCAGTGTGTACACAGTATAAGTAAAGTGTAATGTAGATTAGCAAATTGTCTCTCAATCCCCCTCCTTTATTGAGTGTTCTAGAGTAAATAGCCAGAAAATACAGAGCCTAGCATCCTTGTTTAGAGAGGGAGAGAAGAAGGGAAAAAGTCCTTTGCAAGTAAGGTTTAGGTCCATTTTATAGGGTTAGTTCCGTACTCGTATACGGTCTACGTACCAAATACTCAGGGCCGTATACCCGGGGTATATTCCCTATCACACTTAATGATAACGTTAGGTGCAACTAATAATAACGTTAGTGCACTTAATATTGTTGTTCGGTGTGTGTTATATTGTTGCACATTAAATACAAATTACTTACACTTTTAATACATTTTACTTGCACTATTGTTGCATTCTATAAAACTGTTACTTGTTTTTTTTTAACACAACTTACTTGCAGTTCAAAGTTTTAGTATTTACAAAAATGTCGTCACATTTTTTTTAAATTGCTTTTTGATTTGTTAAATCTTTTCAGATGGATGGCTATGAGTGGTTTCTAATTCTCTCATGCACAACCGTTATCATTTGATGATCTGTTTAATATGTGTGTATGTGTAAGAGTTTCACTCATCTTCTGCTTTCTTTTTCTCATTCTCCTCTTTTGATTAAATAACTTAGATGATACTCACCCGTAACATTTTGAATTTACCTATCTTGTATGTTAGTTGGTATGTTAATAGCTTTTTAAGGCGTTTAGTTGGGCGTAATTTAAATTCAATTCCAATAAAATTTTTTAGCATTTGAAACTACATTGTTTGGTTGGAAGAAATTACAATTCCAGCAATTTTCTCATTTTGTAGAATTGGAATTCATAGCCTCCCCCAATGAATTCCAATTCAGCAGATAGAAAATGAAAATTGAGAAAAATGACAAAATTGTCCTTGATTATTATTATTATTATTATTATTATTACATAAATGTATTTTAGTATTTAGATCACTTCCCAAAAAAAAAAAGTATTTAGATCACTTCTTCCCTTTCAATTTCCAATAATTCTATTCCTCTATACCAAACAATAGAATTTGAATTCCTACTTTATTCCACATTATTCATTTTCCACGAAATTACAATTTTTCTCCAATAATTCCTCCCTCTCAAGTCTCAACCAAACGCCATGCAATAGTTTCAATCAAAAAATTTGAATTACAAACATATCAATATGTTAGAAAGTTTGTTAGTAACTTTTTCAAAAAAGATATGACTTATTTTGTATTTTTTTAAGTACTATTGACCATTTTACAATGTAGTATCTGTTTATAACTACTTTCTCAACCTACTAAAGCATAAATAGTCAATATCACATCAACTGAGGCTCGAACACACAACCTGATGACCTACTGGGAGTCTAATTCCAGCTTGTAAAAAAAATGGTCTAGAAAAGTGCGACAAATTTTTTCTGTTTCTGTGTCAGTCACACTCTCATTTACCAACATACTTACCTATGTATTTTGTGGTATACCAAAAAGTTCTACCAAAATTTAAAGCAATTATTGGACATTGGTAGTCATCGACATATTTTGTTATGTCAAAAAGGTATGTCAGTAATAGCCTATTTCCTAGTAGTGATTTAAAAGAATGTTTGAAAAAAATAAAATACTAAAAGTAAACAAAATGTAAAAATACTTTATAATTGAGCGATAAAAGGTGAAATAAATTAAAGTTTTAAATTTTGACAATTTTATACCAAGTATTCATTAAAGAAAAAAATTCTTTCACCAATTTCATTTCTTTGTTAAATTTTTGGGCGTGAGATATAGGCATTTTCGGTTCAACAAAAAAAAAAAAAATTGCACAAATTAATTTAATGTAAAAGGAAAAATAAATATGGAGTAAGATGGACGTCAGCTTAATGGAAGCCGAAAGGGAAAGGCGGGCGACCTTGGGAGAGCCTTCAAGTCTCCGTCTTCTCTCTCTCTCTCTCTCTCTCTCCTCGTGCATGCACTACTACACTAGTGTTCTGCTTTTTCACAGTTTTACAGTTATACTCCTTTTCTTCCTTTCCCATTTCTCTCTCTCTCTCTTTGCATGGAGATTTTTTCTTAATTGCCTCCACCAATTCACATCTTTTCCTACGACCCAAATTTCACCCCCACCGCTTCCCCCTCCACTTCTTACCACCGCCCAGTAGCCTTCATGTATAGTAATTCCTTGATTTTACTGCTCTATCCCGTTTTATTGCTTGTTTCTCGAGTACACGCGTTATAATTTTGCTGCACGGAGTGGTTGGTTTGGTTCTTTTTTCTGGGCTTTCTGTCAAAGGTTTGTTCTTTTTGTTGTTTTTTTGTTGTTGAATCATGACAGCTTCTGGAGGTTTATTAGGGATTTATGAGAATTGGGCGCAACCAAAATATCTGCCGAAAACTCAGTAGCTTTCACGTACGGTATTTCTCAATTTCACACACTCCCCTTAGCTTATGTCTCCAGTATGTGCGTATTAATTTTGCTGTTTGGAGTAATGGGTTTGATGTTTTTGGTTGTTTTTCTGTTAAAGTTTTGTTCTTTTGGCTGTTTTTGTGTTGAATCTTGGAGAACTATGGTGTTTCTGTTAGGGATTGGTGAGAATTGGGGGCGAGGAATGAGTTCGAAGGAGTGCATGAATGGGCTTTGCAGGGCCAATTCATCGGTTCAGTGGAAGAAAGGATGGCCACTGCGATCTGGTGAACTTTCCACACTCTGTAATACGTGCGGGTAATTCATTTCTTTTGTCTTAAAATTATTTCAATTTATAGAAGGATCTCCAGATTTTGAGGGCTTAATCCTTTACTTGGATTTACGTGCATGATTTTAGGAAAATGTTATCTCCATGTGAAAAAGGTTCCTTAAAAATTTCCCCTTTTTTTGGTCCTAATCTGTAATTTAGTTTCCTGTTCTTGGTTTGAGGTGTACTAGGATCATGTTTGGTTGCATGCATAGGAGATTAGAACGTTAAACACAGTGGGTAATTACATCATATTCCAAACCAACATGGATAAAAAATAGCTTGTCCTGTCTTATCCTATTTTACCAACAGATACATTAGAAAAATGGCTAAATATGCAGATGCATAATATATATATGATTTGAATTATTCGGTTTAGATTATTTACAGTGATAGCAGTGAGTGTTTAGCCTCTCCCACAATTAATCGACAAACTGAGAAAAATGTCCCCTTTGCTTGTGAGTTAGTTACCGTGGCAATGCTTTATTTACTGTTAAGCGTTCAGTATTTACTTAGAAAGGCTTTGGTGAGTGCCTTTGCAATCAGGTTATCATATGGTTTCATTGTCAATTGTGGCAAACACATTGATTTTCATCCTTTGTTGTTATCCAATTGACATATTAGTAATTAGAAATTACGATCGTCTATGGATGAAGTCTTTATGTCATTTGATGTTTGTAGGCAGAATTAATAAGCTCTTCTTATTTTAATTGCATTAATTTGGAGGAGGCTATATTACATTAGAATTTGGGTTTTCTCAGGACTGCTTATGAACAACTAGTCTTCTGTGATGTGTTCCACTCAAATGACACCGGTTGGAGGGAGTGCAGTTCTTGTGGAAAGGTGAGCTTGCTGGTTTTTGTCATAGTTTAATCTCGATTCTTAGCTGCCCTTAGGGAAATAATTGATTGATTTTGATATTGGCAGCGCCTTCACTGTGGATGTATTGCTTCTAGCTCTCTGCTTGAACTGCTTGAGAGTGGTGGCGTGAGTTGCATCAGCTGTGTGAAAAGTTCTCAATTTCACAACGTAAGATAAATTTATCCCCTTAATCCTTTGGGAATTAGCTAGGAAACATGATAACAGAATCATATGCATGTGCGTTATCCCGTTTCTTTGTGTGTGCAAATGTGTGTGTAGAAATGAGAATGGAACTTAAAAAGTTTAACACATGATTTTGATTTGGATGAGTTTTTTTAATTCATTTATATAGATGTTAGGATCAAGCCCTTACCACTTATGCCAAAAGCTATAGCTAGTAGCGAAGGCGCAACTTTATTTCCTTATAGACCGCCATCACATTTTCGAGAGGCAAGGTGCTAGACTTGGTCCTTCACTGGCCTCTGCCCAACAATCGCCCTAGCCACATGGTGCTGGACTTGTCCCTTACTGGCCTCCGCCCAACAATAGAAATGGCAAATTTAAAGGAAACAGCTCAACATGCCAACTCTTTACAGTACAGATTTGGATATCTGAAATTTGCAGTCACTTATTCCATAATCCAATTGTTTAAAGTTCATATTTGGTCATATTTCTTTTTCTTTCTGTGTCATCAAGATCAACTCTTTCTATAATGTTAGTGCCGTTTGGTAAGATGCTGCTTTTCTTGGTCTAGTAATTGAAACGGAATAATATTTCTAATATAACTGTTGCAAACATGACTTTTACTTACAATTGATCCTTTAACATTGAAATTGTTAACCTCTGACTGTTGTCTAGCCATTCCCATCAAATCTAATGCATTTGTGTTTCTCTCCCTTTTTGGGCAGACACTAACTCAAGAGAAAGATAAAGGATGTACTGCAAATAGTGTAGGCGAAGAACATTCAACATCAGGGGGAAGTCAAATGAATGGTTGTAACATCGAGAAAACAATAAGTATGCAGTTTGATGATGGTTCCGAAAGTCTTTCTCATAAACCTTCTCTTCCATCCCAACATGATACTAGAAGCAAGCCACTTTGCCAAATAAAACTGGAAGAAGTTGGAAGCACGTGCCTGTCAAACTTCAACCAAGCATTATTTGAATCGTCTCAACCCTCCAAATCCAAACTATATAATACACATATAGGGGCAAAGGAAGTGCCTGGATCGCCGGTTCAAACCAACTTAAGTATATCACTGTCTGTTCCTTCAGGCAACACAAATATTGGTGCTGAGACAGTGGTTGAAGAAAGGGAATTGGGCAAGATGATTTCTTCCTTTGCACAAGGGTCTAGGTCTCGCCATATTGTTCCCAAACCGCCAAAATCCTCCTTTGCTGCTGGATTGGAGACAACTGCTAGCATGGTTCCACAGATACGTGTTGCTAGGCCACCTGTCGAAGGAAGGATAAAGAATCAGTTACTTCCCCGTTACTGGCCCAGGATAACAGATCAGGAATTGCAGCAAATATCGGGAGAGTATCCTTAATGATTATTCAATTTAATAATTGATTTCATTAACTTTGATCTAATAGTTAATGCTGTAAATGGTTTCCTTTACCATATGCTTCTGAAGCTCAAATTCCACCATTGTTCCATTATTTGAAAAGGTCTTGAGTGCTAGTGATGCTGGTCGAATTGGACGTTTGGTACTTCCAAAAGCATGTGCCGAAGTAAGCTTCTCTGATGTGCTTATTCTTTTCTTACAAATATAGAATGGGCACCTATTTTTTCACCCAAGACTGTCATTTTATATCAACTATCTTCCCAAGAAAGATTTTCCCTCCCCTTTTCCTTTTATTTATATTTGTTAGGATCAAGCGCTTACCACTACGCCAAAAGCTATAGCTCACAGCGAAGGCGCAACTTTATTTCCTTATACCGCTACACATTTTCGAGAGCCAGGGTGGCAGGGTGTTGGACTTGGCCCTTTTCCGGCCTCTGCCCAACAATCCCCCTAGCCACATGGTGCTGGACTTTGCCCTTACCGGCCTCCGCCCAACAATATTTATTTATTTGTTATCAAAATCTTCCCTCCAAAGTGTTTATTTTAACTTGTAACATGGTTCAGGCATATTTTCCGCCAATTTCTCAACCAGAAGGCCTCCCTCTAAGGATTCAGGATATAAAGGGGAAGGAATGGGTGTTCCAGTTCAGATTTTGGCCAAATAATAATAGCAGGATGTATGTTTTAGAGGGAGTAACCCCCTGCATACAGTCCATGCAATTACAAGCGGGAGATACTGGTATCTTTATTGTCCTGATTTACTGAACTTGAAATGCGTTATGCCCTCCGTTTATGATGCCATTTGCCTCATGTTAAATAAGAAAACGTTGTCTTTGGAATTCATAAACTTGTTATTCTGAGCTTTATTTGTCCTTCTTGTCTCATCTTGTCAAAGTTTATGCATTTCAGTAATTTTCAGTCGCATGGATCCAGAAGGAAAGCTTTTAATGGGGTTCAGAAAAGCATCAAATGCTATCCCAGCTCAGGTAACAAGCTTCTTTTAACGCATTTTTTCAAGATACAATTGGTTCAATGGTTTAGTACACATCCAGACATTTAATAAGTGGCATTTATTTTCCTTATATTCTTACATACTAACTACACGTGCATTATTAACCTAGCAGGATGCAAACTTAGGTGTCATACCTTGTGGTGCCTTCTCAAATGAAACTTTCTTCTCAGCTGTCACCGAGAGCGTACCTATAATGAGTGGCTATTCTGGCATGCTTCAATCCTTCAGAGGAAGCAGAGAGGCTTCTCTGAATGCATCATCTAAACATTTAAGTGGCGGGGATTTGAGCTGGTACTTAAATGAGAAGATCAGCAACAAGAATGGGGATGGTCCACATTCCCTATCACTCATGACTTCGGAACGCAAAAGAAGTCGAAATTTAGGTTCAAAAAGTAAGAGGTTGCTTATTGACCGGCACGATGCTTTGGAGTTGAAACTTTCCTGGGAAGAGATACAAGATATGCTCCGTCCACCACTCAGTGCTAGGCTGAGTACTGTTATGATTGAGGACCACGAATTTGAAGAATATGAAGTAAGGAACTTCAAACTAATAAAATTGTTAGCTCGGTGCATTACTGTTGAATAGTTAAAACATCAAGTTATTGAATCTCTCTACAGATATAATTCTTGCCTCATTTCTTACGTGTATGCTTCTTCCTTCTGGTGTTGTAGGAACCACCTGTTTTTGCAAAGAGAAGTATATTTACTGTCCGCTTATCCGGGTAAGACGATATACTAGGATACTGCATTTAAAGACCACTAATGACCGGGCCTAGGAGTTACAATTTGGTTCTGCCTATACATACATTTAGTTAGCAATAAGAGTGAGCCTGTTTTTCACTCTACTTATTAAACTTTTTCGGTAACACAGGGAGCAGGAACAATGGGCTCAATGTGATAATTGCTTCAAATGGAGAAGGCTTCCAGCTGATTATCTTCTACCGCCTCAGTGGACATGTCGGGACAATATTTGGGATGTTGGCAGGTCAACATTTGAATGTGAAGCTGTTGTATTAAAGCAAAAAAAATATTTTTCTAATTTTTCAAGTATTTATGTCCTTAGGTGCTCATGTTCTGCGTCAGATGAGTTAGCACCCCAGGAGCTTGAATGTCTTCTCAAAATGGATAAGGGTATGTTTATCACATACTTCCAAAAAAATTGCTGATAGTGTGTGCCAGTTGATTTTTGTGGAACCATGCTCAATCATTTTGGGGTGACGAGGGAAACCCACGGCCACTACCCGGGTGTGCACTGGGTAAACCCCACCTTGTGACCCTAGCCGGCAAAGGACCACAAGGAGGTAAACCAGCCTAGGTTGCCCATAGTTGACCGGCTCAAACCAAGAGGGCTAGGATTCAAACTTGTGATCTTGTGGTTACAAGTTTGTATCCTTAATCATCTTGGCTGGGGTTACCCTAATTTGTGTGTGTGTGTGTGTGTGTGTGTATATATATATATATATA
>NXFB01000050.1:150489-160996 GCA_002525835.2 Ipomoea batatas
CGGTCTAATAAAGTACTTAAAAAATAGATTAATAGAACTTTCGTGCGTCATGTTACTCGGTTTAGTTCCATTGGATCTGCCCACAACTGTCTCTAGAATTCTTTCTTTGTAAATTTCTGATAAATCAATTCATAAGGGGGGAATATGCTTTAAATACTACTTATGAGATAATCAGTAACAGATTAACTGTCTTGAGCTATATCGATCTTGAACTATCTTTGTGTCAGGTTCAGTCTTCAGTCTTCCACTTCTGTCACGAGCCTTCCTTTGAACTAACCTTAAATGTTAGTACAAACCCAATCTATCTGATAACAAGAACTTGAACTTATTTATGAACTATATCTTGAACAAACGCGGTGTTCTATAAACCATAACACCATATAGAGGGGTAACCGATCTTTTTACAAGTGTTCTATAAACCATAACACCATATAGAGGGGTAACCGATCTTTTTACAAGTGTTCTATAAACCATAACACCATATATATAGAATACTCTTTAAACAAAATGAAGTCAAATCTTTTGATTAACGGACAAACAAGACAATTCCTGACACAAAGTTCACAAAATCTACTTATTATAACCATTTTTAGTTCAAGGTGAACTTTGACCAAAAACAAAGACCAAATTCACAGAAGATGATGTCTTTAAAGCAAAGTGTTTCAAATGCCTACTTCAATTTTAGCAAAGTGTCTCAAACGCCTTCTTCAATTTTGACAAAGTTTAGAACCAGTAACAGATCAGAGTAACCATGATTAATTACGTTTGGAGGTTAGATGAGTCAAGATCTTCAGTATGGCATTTTTCATCCTGCTGTGATGTTGTGGCAGTGATATCATCATTTCCCATTCGGATTGTGAGTTCTTCTAGAAACTTTAGGTCCAAGTTTCTTCTTTAATTTTCACCATAATGTCAATGGCTTTGTTGAGCTCTTAAATGCTTTGTATTAAGACCTGTGTTGTAAGATTGTCAGTCTCAAGCGGTGTTGGTGCAGGTTGTTTAGAGACTTGTGTAAAGGGCAGTTCAGTTTCGGGAGTAACATCAAGAACAAGAGGAAGTGTCAACAATATGTGATCAATTATATTGTTCTTGTTTTGGGCTGCTCAGTAACTTTATACTAATAGGCTCTGAGTCCTTGTGCAGATAGAAGTACATAGATCAAGCTGGGATGGGGAAGTTTGACCTTGGGGTCCTCGGCATCCAATTCTGTATATTACTTCTGCCATTTTATGATTTAGAGTTACTCGATTTTCGAGACAAGAACATTGGTTAATAGATAAGTTTGGATAGAAGTTCAGCAGGTGGCTCTGTCAATTCATCATCAAGACTAGCAACAAAATGTTTCTTTTTCCTTGACTTCTTGGATGGTGCTGATGATTGTTCATTTTATGTTCAATTATTGTAGATTTTCTTTTTATAGTCTTTCTCTATGGAGCAGCAGATTGTTGTTAATCTGTTGGTTCTATTTGTTGTGCTGGAATAGTGTGTGACTTTGTGTTACGTATAGAAATTCGATACGCAACAAAAGAAACCTTTCAAGCAGGCTTCTAGCTCCTAACTGTATTCGAGTTACGGCAAACTCCACTTTCACACTTTGAGCGTGTGAGGACTCCAAGAAGAAGAATTAAAAGACTAGAATAACAATATATTTCTCTTGTTGTTCCTCTTCATATACAATGGACCTATTTATACTAATTTACTAATACATAAAATAATTAACCTACCATAACTATACAAGGTAATAATATATCATGATATACATAACTTTCCTATGCTAATTGAGGCACAATATCTTAATGCCATGTTTAATCTTTAGTCTTCCACTTCTGTCACGAGCCTTCCTTTGAACTAACCTTAGAAATATTTGTCAAACTCTAATTAATGGCTGAATTGTAATGGAAAAATAAATAAAAAGTTTAAAACTGCCATATAATTTGGGTATAGGTTTTGACATCACCAAAAAGGCAGCAATTTTTAGAAACATTTCTAATTTAGATTTTGATGATACCAAAAGCTAAGAATTTTAGTCCTCTATTTATTTTATCTTTTAGACTTAGGTTATTTCTTCTCAAATTCGAATAGTCTAAATGGTAACTTGAGATGCCACAGTTCGGATAAACAAAAGAATATGAATGATAACTCG
Source organism: Ipomoea batatas (assembly GCA_002525835.2). Taxonomy (NCBI): domain Eukaryota; kingdom Viridiplantae; phylum Streptophyta; class Magnoliopsida; order Solanales; family Convolvulaceae; genus Ipomoea; species Ipomoea batatas. Next base: position 152,633 of record NXFB01000050.1, read on the forward strand.
AAAGGTTACATTTCGGATAATCTCAACAAGTTTGAATAGTAACTCGAATGGTTACATTTCGAATAGCTTGATGATGAAGACCTCAAAGAGTCGAAGACTTGAAGAGTTCGAGATGGAGATTCGAAGAGTAGAAGACCACAAGATCGAAATGTTGCAAATGTCGAATGGTGGAATGCTACATAGGGATGACAATGTGCCCCATCCCCGACGAGGATCCCCGATCCCCGCCCTGACGAAAACGGGGATGGGAAAATTTTCGGGGAACGGGGACGGGGATGAGGATGGGGACGGAGAATATGTGTGATTCCCCATCGGGGACGGGGATACCCCTCCCCACCCCACCTCGTCCCCGAATAATTATAGACGTTTGGTTAATAGACGTTTGAAATAAAATGGGTTTCCCTCCCACGGACGCATTTCTAAAACGCATATAAATACCTTCATTCAAGATTGAAGAAGGTGTTGGTCTATTCAAAAATTTCTAAAGTGTTCAAAGCGTGAAAACGCAAACAATCATGCAAGACTAGTGAGAGAGAAAGTTCAAAATTCATATCCAGTTTCAAGAGTCTTGTTCTGCGAAGAAAGCTCATATCCATATTCAACAAGCCAAGCTCTTAGTTGGAGATTGAAGAATCATTTTCTTCAACCCCTTGGTATCTTTACTCGGTAGAAGTAAAAAGAGGTGGAGTAAACTCGGTTGAGTTGAAAAACCTGTGGAGTTCAAGGCCAAGCTTTGTGTTAGTTCAAGGCATGGACGTCCTTTTGTACTAACGAAATAGTGCAAACTTCCTAAGTGTTTACGGAGAAGAGTGGTGTAGGCTGAGTTGGTCGATCCATTGTAAAAAATCTCTCTCTCTCTCTCTCTCCATTACAGCTTTTACATACTGCATAACATTCACGCAAACTTAATCTTTCGATGAACAAGCTACGTCCAAACAAACAAACTAAGGGGTATAAATAATTTCTGCTGCGTAAAACTATCAAATCGTTGAAGTAGCAAAGAAGTAAACTTTCGGAGCACCTTCAACCGAATCGTTGTTGATACTTTTCAAAATTTGTACAAGTCTATTCACCTCCCCGGCCCCCAGACTTGTAACCCCTACCCACCAGAACCAATAGAAATTAGATATTTTTCCGTTAACTAGAATGAATATTTTTCTTTGACCTTATTTTTTTGAGTAGTCAAACACTAGAAATTCAAAAGAAATTCAAAAAATGACTTCCGAGAGTCATTTTTCAAATTTCCAAACAAACTCTAACTGAATCTTTTAATTTACTTTTTAACGCTTCATTTTCATTCAAATTAATTATTATATTTGACATGGTTAATTTAGCTATCTTGCTGGACGAGATCTCATACTTTTCTTTGATTTATAGAAAAGTTCGCAACCGCTATTCGATGTTGCGCTCTAGGTAAAGTTTGTTGTGCGATCCTCTTCAATAAAATACTATAAGAAGGTAAACCAACCTAAGTTGTTCATAAAGTTAATACCAGATGAGTTCTTACGAGTATAGTGATTTTACCACGTTTAACCATCCATGATCTTTCAATTTTTAAATTTTAACCAGCTATGCTCGCTCTAGGAAAACCACAGTTGGTTATATTTTGAAAATTGAATGGTCATGTGGATGGTTAACTTTGATCACCGATAACAATTTAAAAGTCGAAGGACCACTGATGGTCAATTTGAAAGTTCAGACTAAATGTAAAAAAAGCACTATACTCGTAGGATCCCATATGATATTAACTCGTTGTCCATATATAAGTGACTAACTCAAACTTAGAATGCTAATAGACAACTTTTAAAAAAAGTAAAATTTAAAATTTTGTAATATCAAATAAATCATTGGACGGACTTAACTGGAGAGTAGTTGTCCTCGTTTCTCAAACTTTTCTTTAATTATACTTGCCGTATAATTTATTACGAATTATTGATTACCTCTTGCTTGTTACGGAAATAAATTGACTATTTGACAGTTTCCGCTAGAAAATGAAAAGCGAGTGCTACGCTAGCTGCACTGCTTTCAGTGCCTTGAACTGGTCACTGTACGACTATGCATGCTTAATGAGTATATAACTTTCATTTATTTTATATTTTTTTTTATAAAAAAGATATGTTGCTCAATGACATGCTCATTTGCCCATTTCAAATTAACTTATAATAATAATAATAATAATAATAGGCAAAAACTTGTGTGAGACCGTCTCACAATGAGACGGGTCGGGTCGGGTCGGGTCAAGATGCAAGTGTAACATTTATATGAACAAATATCATACTTATATGTCCAAATGTAATACTAATCAGGAATAAAATTTTTGTTACTTATAAGGGTAAATGTAATATTTTTAAGGGAAAATACATTACTTTTATATTTCGATTTAAAAGTATTACATTTTTTCTCAAAAGTATTATATTTGCTCTTATAAGTAAGGAGCACTTGTCAACATTATTTATTATGAAAAATGTATTACTTTTTCTATTATAAGAAACAAAAATTGTATTATTGATTAGTGTTATATTTGAGCACATAAGTATGACATTTACAAATATAAGTATGACATTTGCATGGTGTTTTGACCCTACCCGACCCGTCTCACAAATAAGGATCCGTGAGACAGTCTCACACATGTGTGACCCATAATAATAATAATAATATTATTATTATTATTATTTTTTTCTATCATGTGATGTCATCATTCTTTAATTTATTTGTTTAATAATATGTTCTCATACAACAATCACTCATTAATATTTGGCTATTATTTGCTATATAATTAAACGGTTGAAAAAGAGTTGATGTGATTAAATTATTGGCAAGGTATTCCGGTCTCCGGAAGTCAAATAATCATTTATCATGCATATTAATTAGTATTGTGTAACTTTCAAGACCTGGTTTGTACCAGAAGGCCAGAATAGTTCAATATACATAGGGATTATGTTTCGTATGTAAATTAACTTCCATATATTATATTTTCAATTTTCAAACAACGACCTATTCTTTGTTGCCTAAGTCTTATTTTTAACTGGTGCCCTATAAATGCATCCTTTTCTTTAACTCTCTTCACAAAAACTCAAAACAAATTCTAAGCAAGAAACGCACAGATCAAAATGGCTTCACGCTTTTATCCTCACGCTCTGCTCTTGCTTTCTCTTGCAACCGTAGCGTTTTCTCATTATCTCTCTCCTTCCTTCTACAATCATGTCTGCCCTCAAGCTTTGCCCACGATTAGACGCGTTGTCGAGGATGCCATAAAGCAAGAACGACGAATGGGTGGCTCTTTGTTACGCCTACATTTTCACGATTGTTTTGTTAATGTAATATTTCATGCATTACGTATCTTTTTCTATCTACTTAAATTTAAACTTTTCTTTACTTTAATTATTATTTAAATCTCATTCTAATTAATTGTCCTAACTCAATTATATTCATTGGCCGGAATACAGGGTTGTGATGCTTCAATTCTGCTAGACTCTACGCCTACCATTGATAGCGAAAAGAATGCACTTGCCAACAATAATTCTGCTCGAGGGTTCGAAGTCATTGATAGAATCAAGTTGGAAGTTGATAGAGTGTGTGGTCGCCCAGTAGTCTCTTGTGCTGACATTTTGGCTGTGGCTGCTCGTGATTCTGTAGTTGCGGTATATATTCTATACTGTCAAACCATTATATTAAAAACTATATTTGCACAATTGCACTCATCATTATATACATATACCCAAATAACTAGCTTTAACATGAGTTATATATACTTTTGGGTACGGTGCAGTTAGGAGGACCAACATGGGAGGTGAAACTAGGAAGGAGGGACTCAACTACAGCAAGCAAAGACGCAGCAAACAATAATCTTCCAAATCCATTTATGGACTTATCTAATTTGACAGAAAATTTCAAGAATCAAGGTTTGAATATTAAGGATTTGGTTGCACTTTCGGGCGGTCACACCTTAGGATTTGCTCAGTGCTTTACATTTCGGCAGCGCATCTACGGGGATAAAGACATTGATTCTAAGTTTGCAAGGCAACGCCAAGCGAATTGCCCTATGAATGGGGGAAACTCCAGCCTGGCTTCTCTTGCCCCAACTCCTGCTTATTTCGACGCCAAGTATTTCAAGAACTTGGTTAAAAACAAAGGGCTTTTGGCGTCTGATCAAGCATTGTTTAGTGGTGGCCAAACTGATGATCTTGTTAAGTTGTATAGCACAAATCATGGTGCTTTCTCTAATGACTTTGCTAACTCCATGATTAAAATGGGGGATATTAAACCATTGACAGGGAACAATGGCCAAATTCGAGTTAACTGCAGAAGGGTGAACTCCTACTGATGAAGAATTCTTTCTTTTCTTGTTACAAGATTACAGAATTATTTTTGTATGTACTTGGTTAATTCATTTTTTTTCCTTTTACCTTTTTTGAGGCTTAATTGTTTCAATGAAATTATATGAAATTTAGTGTTTAGATTATCCCTTAGTCCAATTACTTGAATTCAATCAACAAGTAAAAAACAATACTGTTCAGATATGTTTCACAGAGAGTTTGTTTATCAACTAGTTCAGATAACGTCGCAGAATTAAGTTCACACAAATAGCACACAAGAATCAATCAACCAAAGTAGTAAGAACACTCTAGAAATTTGTTAACCCAGTTCGCAATTAACTATTCCTATGTCTGGGTGCACCACACAAAAAGTTGTCTGATTCTTCATTCAACTTCAAAGAGAAACATTTCTACCAAAAAACACAATGATGTGAACGAAGAACTCCAATCTCCATGCTACACCATAGCCAACTGATGTAGAGTTCCTTCCTAAAGAATCAATGAATGATCTCCGGATCAATCAAGTCGAGGCTCCCCTCAATTGCAGCACTCCCGTGTTAACTTCATGTGGTCAATCGGCCCAAAGTAAATAAAAATGGATAATCAGATCAACTTGATAGGAACTTTTATGCGTTAATGTGCTCGGTTTTGCTCCATTAAATCTGCCCACAACTATCTCTAGAATTCCTTCCTTGTAAATTTCTGATCAATCAATTTAGAAGGAGGGAATAGGCTTTAAATACCCCTTTCAAGATAATCTATAATAGATTAACTGAATTGAGCTATATCTTGAATTATCTTCATGCCATGTTTAATCTTTAGTCTTCCACTTCTGTCACGAGCCTTCCTTTGAACTAACCTTAGAAATATTTGTCAAACTCTAATTAATGGTTGAATTGTAATGGAAAAATAAATAAAAAGTTTAAAACTGCCTTATAATTTGTGTATAGGTTTTGGCATCCAAAAAAAGGGAGAAATTTTTAGGAACATTTCTAATTTAGATTTTGATGATACCAAAAGCTAAGAATTTTAGTCCTCTATTTATTTTATCTTTTAGACTTATGTTATTTCTTCTCAAATTCCAATAGTCTGAATGGTAACTTGAGATGTAACGGTTCGGATAAACAAAACAATATGAATGATAACTCAAAAGGTTACACTTCGGATAATCTCAACAAGTTTGAATAGTAACTCGAATGGTTACCTCTCGAATAGCTTGAAGATTAAGACCTCAAACAGTTGAAGACTTGAAGAGTTCGAGATGGAGATTCAAAGAGTAGAAGACTACAAGATCGAAATGTTGCAAAGGTCGAATGGTGGAACGATCTACCTAGGGATGACAATATGCATTCTCCCAGACGAGGATCCCTGATCCTCGCCCCGACGAAAGCGGGGTTGGGAAAAATTTTCGGGGAACGGAAATGGGGAATATGTGTGATTCCCCGTCGGGGACGAGGACGGGGATACCCCTCCCCGCCCCGCCCTGTCCCCGAATAATTATAGACGTTTGAAATTAAATAGGTTTCCCTCCAACGGACACATTTCTAAAACGCATATAAATACCTTCATTCAAGATTGAAGAAGGTGTTGATCTATTCAAAAATTTCTAAAGTGTTCAAAACGTGAAAAAGCAAACAATCATGCATGACTAGTGAGAGAGAAAGTTTAAAATTCATATCCAGTTTCAAGAGTCTTGTTCTACGAAGAAAGCTCATATCCAAATTCAACCAGCCAAGCTCTTAGTTGGAGATTGAAGAATCATTTTCTTCAACCTCTTGGTATCTCTACTCGGTAGAAGTAAAAAGAGACGGAGTAAACTCGGTTGAGTTGAAAAACCTGTGGAGTTCAAGGCCAATCTTTGTGTTAGTTCAAGGCATGGACGTCCTTTTGTACTAACGAAATAGTGCAAACCTCATAAGTGTTTAAGGAGAAGAGTGGAGTAGGCTGAGTTGGTTGAACCACTATAAAAAATCTCTCTCTCTACATTACAGCTTTTACATACTGCATAAGAGCAAATATCATTTTTAGTTCCTCAACTATAATATATGTATCAATTTTGGTCCTTGACTATTAAAATTTTCAAATTAGGTGCATGACTATTCAATTTGTATCACATTTGGTCCTTGACTATAACATTTTCAAATTAGGTGCATGACTATTCATTTTGTATCACATTTGGTCCTGCCGTTAAATTTTCCGGCCAAATTTCCGGCGAAGTCACCGGTGACCGACTAATTTATTTAATTTTTATTTTAAAAATTATTTTAATACTCCGTAACTTTTAAATAAAAAAACAACTTAAAAATAATAAATAATAATAATAAAATAGAAAACGCCGGTCACCCCCGATGACTTCGCCGGAAATTTGGCCGGAAAATTTAACGGCAGGACCAAATGTGATACAAAATGAATAGTCATGCACCTAATTTGAAAATGTTAATAGTCAAGGACCGAAAGTGATACAAATTGAATAGTCATGGACCTAATTTGAAATTTTTAATAGTCAAGGACCAAAATTGATACATGTATTATAGTTGAGGGACTAAAAATGATATTTGCTCTACTGCATAACATTCACGCAAACTTAATCTTTCAATGAACAAACTACGTGCAAACAAACAAACTAGGGATGTCATTCGGGCCCGAACTCGTTGGGCTAGCCCGAAAAAACTCGAAACTGACAGGGCTATAGCCCGAACGGGGCTAGCTCGATAAAAAAAAAAAAAAAATTAACCCGATGAGCCCGAAACTGATAAGCCCGATGGCCCGATAGGGCTAGCCCGAAATTAAATGGGCTATCCCGATAACCCGAACTATTGAAAACTATTCTTTATTATAGAAGTGATATGAAACATAACATACATGGAATTTATAGGTGAGTTCATCTTTAGTATTTTTTTTTTTTATCACTAGTTACATTTTTAAATAAAATTTTAATAAATATATTACAATATAAATTATTTTTACAATAATAAATAATGAAATGTTAAAAACTTACTGTAACACACTCTAGATAGTTTGTTTAGGCTAGTGTCTTTCAAATGCATTTGTTAAGTGTTAAGTATGCAACTTGTTTTGACTTTTGATCCTATTAGTAATTTAGTAATAAGGTTATTAAGTAAAAATGGGAAAATTAACAAAATTCAAAGAAAAGCTTTTCAATTTTCTCTTTGAATGACAGAAGCAATATTTATCATTTTATCTCACAAAGACACAATTTAAAAAGTTTTTCAATTTTCCCTTTGAATGCACGTGAACATTGCCAAATGCTATATTAATCCTATTATGAATATTTTAAAAATTATAAGCTATACACATGCTTTCTTGTTGAGAACCAATGTCGTTTTTCTCTAAACTTTTAATTTTGCAATTGCATTTATTAAATTTTAATGTGCTCAATGCTCATCCGGTTGACCCGTTCTAACTTCTAATGTTCTATCAAATATTCAAATGCAAGTATTTATTTATCTCTTGATTTAAATTTTAAAGTGCCAATGCTCATCCGGTTGACCCGTTCTATCAAATTCGGATCTGATAAGTGCAAAAGATGTCATCTTTATAAGGTCATTATCGGATCGTCTAGTGCACAATTCGTTGCTTTTGTGATTGAGTTGGTCTTGAATTGCGTTAGAATGCTTGATGTTATCATCGGACCGCGTTCCACACTTTGCTAATCGTTTTTTGTAGGAAAAAGATGTGCAAAAAGGCAGAAAATGGCAATATTTTGGAGAAGAATTCACGAGTTGAAGTTGGAGGACGAAATAGGCCTTGGACGCGCCCGTGGACGTGCATCCAAGGTGGCGTCCAAATTTATGCTCTCTGAAGTTTGCGCAGCAGAACAACAGGAGGCCTTGGACGCGCCAGTGGACGCGCGTCCAGTCGTGCGTCCCCTCTGCGATTTTACTCCCTATTTAAGATATTTTGGCTGAAAAGAAAGGGGATCTCTCCATTCATCCCCCATTCCACACCCTAGACTTTCTCTCTCTAGGATTAGCCTAGAGAGAACTCTCCCAATTCACTCCACATTGCAATTCATAGGCTTAGATTC
>NXFB01000050.1:166558-182532 GCA_002525835.2 Ipomoea batatas
AAATATAAAAATTATAAATCTTTCAATTACATATATAATTAGAAAACCAAAATGGATGGTCACAGATCATCAAACCCTGATAATGTAATGATTACACCTCTTTTACCATTCTAAATATATGGTCATAGGATCAAATCCAGACAGTGGGGACATTGATTCTTTAAGTTCAAAAATATTGAGAAAATATAGAAAAAATATTACCTTATAAACAATCATGAGTGTCTAAAAAATAAAAGGTAACCGAATAAGAGACAGACCAGAGAGGGCAGTACGTACTTATCGCAGTTGGTGGAAACGCTGATCCTGTAAGGAAGCTTGACATTACACTGTCGTAGCAGGTTCTTGGCGGCGGTGCCGACGTCAGCACCGGCAGGGATGGATCCAGCAGCTGATTTCAAGCACTGGCAAGCCGTCCGACGGTCGTCGGCGGTGGCGGCAGCGTTTTTCAGATTTCTAACGCCGTCGCAGCAGCTGGGGGTAACGCCGCTAGCCCCACCTATGAAAAAGCTAATGCATGGCATCAGATCGTTTTGCACCTCGGAGCACGTAACAGCGTCACCTGCATGCACGTACAAGAGTACTACCATGCAAGCCAGAAGTGCAACACTTTGAAGCTTCGCCATATATAACCACAGGTAGTAAATTAAACAAGCTAGTGCAGTAGTAATAATACTTAAAGCAGTGAGTGTTTACAGATATGGGTTGAGATTTGAGATGATAAAGATGATGCTTAATTTATAGGAGGTGATTGTGAAGAAAGCTAAGAGGTGTGAAAATGTGATGGAGTTAATGGCGGTGGCACATGGTTGTTGAATTATTGTTAAACTACTTGCTGTCGCCGTTTTTAATTATTCACTGCTATTTGTATATCATCTTCCATGGATCTAGGTTTACTAGCTAGACGGCTAACTTATTTTTGTTCTTTGATTTAATTTTATTGTGCCGATATAACCAGCTACGTGTTTAATGACTGATTGACACGTAATAGAGTTTTAATGATATTATTACGTGGTTTCAAAGAGCTGAGAAAAATAGATGGATAAGGACAACCGGCTATAATATTTCTTAATTTCACTGAACTAATTCTAAACTTACAGGATCACGCTCCTAGAGTCGTTGTAGAGGTAAATCGCGAGTCACACAATCAGCCCATCGGTTAGATTTTAATCTTCATGTTCACAGGACCCGCTCCTAGCTAGAGCCGTTGCAAAGATAAATCATGAGTCATTGAGTCGCGTAACCAGCTCACCGATTAGATCATAATCTTCATGCTCACAGGACCTGCTCCTAGAGCCGTTGCAGAGGTAAATCGTAAGTCGCGGTCTTCATGTGCGCACAAAGGGATCCTAATCTAGACCTTCGAGCATCTTTTGAGCCTTTTGCTCATACATGCTTCCAGTCATGACCTTTAAGTTAGGAGATGAACCAACTAGGCTAAACCCTAGGGGCCAACCTAGTATAGTATTATTATGTCAATATATTGCAAAAATCCTGTTAAAATTTATATTTAGATATATTTTGGTGATGCTAGCGAATTGCTAATAAGTAATGCAAAGTTAATTAAGCAAATTAGAACCCCATCAAAATATGACTCAAAATGTTTTCTCTAAGTCTAGCCAACAATGGTACAAATGACAAAGATATAACCCAACGGATATGGAAGAATCACCTAACTTACAATTAGCTAAGTATTAAGTAACAGAAGAGTGAGTGTCTACTCAAGACATATCGTGGTTTAATAAAAAAAATAATAGGAGAGTTGACTTTTAGCAACTAACTAGTCAGTTGGCTGAGTTCTTAAGTGATAGACTCAAGTCGATAGACAAAGTCTTTTAGCAAATGGAAATTCGGTATAGAAGGAAATTTAGCTGAGGCTACAAAGAAAAATACTTCATGGACTCCCAAATTTGTATTCCCAACTTTTACTCCCACTTGTATGTGTTCAATTTCGATTGGAGGAAGAAAAAGATGAATGGATAAACATCATGACCCCTACTAAATTAAGCAATCAAGGCATGTCATGTTAGGTCATCCTCAATAGTGTGAGGTTTTTGAGGAGATTTTGCAAGTGTGATTAGGAAAGAGAAAATGAGAGAGGAGAAAAAAAATCTAAAACAAAAAATAAAATTTGATTTAAAAAAAATTGTAAACATGACCAGAAACGCGCCCACTGGCATGATTCTGCACGTGCATGCGCCTGCTGGGCGCACCAGTGACTCCCACGTCAAGACAAGCAACTGGCATTTATTGTTGGTGGGCCATACTTTCTGTGAAAAATTCGCAGGAGTAGGTAATTTTTATCTTCTCTCACTTGCCTCTCTCTCTTCCAACATGGCATAATTTTTTTTTTAAATCCTGAAAGTTGCTCTAGTGTGGATGGCCTTATAGGGAGTATAAAATGAGAGTAAATTTGGGAGCCCATATAGAATTACTCGGCTCCAAATTAGTAGAGCTATTAACATACAGTAAAGTTGTCAAAAGACTTAAGTAGTTGTGTAACACAAAGTGTAATTCACGTATGGTTTAGCAGATAATAAGCATTTGTACTACAACAGATGTGTATGGCCCAAATGCATAAGCGTTAAATTTACGAGTCTATTGTTGATAGATGCGTAAAGTGCTTAAATTTTTTAAAACAAAACGCGTTTGTTCCTAAACAGGTAAAGACACGTAATGTTTTTTTAAAATACTGACCGTTGATGTATATTCTAAAGGTATAATAGAACATACACATATTGTATTTATTATTACTTTTTAAAAACAACAATATGCGCCTTTTCCTTCTTAGAATGGTGGTATAACACCAAGTATTACACCTCCCTTAAAAGTACCCCATTCCAGGCTCTATATGGTTACCCTCCTCCCCTCATGGCTGTTAATCTGCAAGCAGCAGATGGGGACCTTACTTGGTTAACAGAGAGAGATGTTGTCTTAGCAGCACTTAAAGAGAACCTAATTACCTAAAGCAAGCACAAAATCAGATGAAGGTTCAGGCATATAAGAGAAGAAGTGAAAGAACCCTAACAGTGGGAGATTGGGTTTATCTTAAGATTCAACCTTATAGGCAGGTCACTTTGGCTATAAGGAGTAATCTGAAGCTGTCTTCTAAGTTTTATGGGCCATATCAGGTGATAGCCAGGATTGGAGAAGTAGCTTACAAGCTGCAGTTACCCCCTGCTACACTGCTACATCCAGTGTTCCATGTATCTCAGCTCATAAAGAAGATTGGTGATAAGGTGGTGGCACAATTGAACCCTCCTTCCATTGGGAATGAAGGCCAAATCCTAACAGAACATGTGGCTGTGTTAGGGAAATGATTGGTAAAGAAAAGTAACAAAGCAGTGACTGAAATCCATGTACAGTGGGCTAACCTCCCCAAAGAAAGTGCTACTTGGGAGGATTACTATCACCTAAAGAACCAATTCCCCTCATTTGATACTTGGGGACAAGGATCCCTTGGAGGGGAGGCGGTGTAACGAGCTTGTAAGGCTATTTGGGTAATTTGGGTAATATGGTAAGTGGGAGGCAGTGGAGGAAACCAGAAGGCAGAGAAGGAAGAATATTACCCACAGGGCGTCGTTGGAAGAACAACAGTTAGAAGTCAGCAAGTAAAGGGTCAGACGACACCGTTTTGGCCTGGTAGTTGGGATCCGTTGAAGCCGTATCAGACGACGTCATTTTGAGCCCTCCCAGCAACCTCTTTTGCTGCGTTCCTGAATTGTTGGAGGCCATTTATTGCTTTGATACTTACTGAACTTTGTATTTAAATTCCCTGGAATATTGGAGGCTAGATAATAAGAATTGTCTTCTTCTCTTCTCTCTTCTTCTTCTCTCCCTATCAACCCTAATTTCTCCCTTCTTCTTCTCAAACTCTGCTTTTATCGCCAAGTTCACTGCAAAATTGTGGTAATATTCAAATACAAAAGTTATGCGAATGGTTGAGGGATAACTAGCTACTTTGGTATTGCACTACCAAAGTACTTGTCCCTCAACCATTGCGCGGACTGCGCATCAAAACGACGTCGTTTTGATTAATGAAAATAGACGGATGAAACGACCTCCGTTCAGCGCAACTGCAGTTCCCTTTCAACACAATTGCAGTATCAGTTCATGACCATGTTCCATGGTATAACAACTGCAACCATTCGCATAATTTTTGCTCATTTTCCGGAATGAAAGTGAATAATGGAAATGGAATAGGTTCGGCGCTACAACCACAAGCTAATGAATAGGTTTGACATTAGATAGGCAATACGATATGATTAATGGAAAAAAAAGAAGATTATATATACGTACGATGATTACAGGAATAGATAGCCAAGCAGTAGGTTAAATTATATATATGTTTCACCATGTTATCATGCATATTATATCATATCTTGAGTTGGTTGAAATTTTGGAGTGCATTATTCACGCTTGTATTTAATGTTTGTTGAAATAAATGTTCATCGCATTTATTATATATGTACTATATATATGCAGTAGTTGTAATCTACTATTCAACATTGCATATATGCTGGCACCACCTGGTTGGCTGGTTAGATAAAAGTTTATTCCAATTTTTTTTTTCCTTCAACGCAACTACACACACGGTCTCTTATTGTAACTTACAATTAATGTTAGGAATAAATTGTGAAAAAGATTTTGGAAATGCCAGTAACCCTAATTTGAAAATTAGAACCCTCATTTTATTTATTTTTTAGTATGTTTTCTAGAATCACTAATACAAAATAAGTCATCTGCGACCCTTGTATAAGACTTTTCGTGACTCATATGATAAGATTGCAGAACGTTAAGAATCTAAAACGCTTTTATATAAAAATATTTGTGAATTTTTTTTTTAAACAAGGGTATCCGTGATCCTTTTTAGTTGAAAGGGTTGAAGATACTCCAAATTAATAAGAAAAAATATATTGTGAGACTATTCCAGGAGGAACCGATGCTTGGCTTAGAAATTCAAAATCAAAATTACCAAATCTAAACTAGCTTTCAAACAAATTCAAACTCACAAGCTGTCCACCGAATTCAAAATCACCAAAAACGATGCTTGACAAAGAAAATCTAAACATCAAATTCAACCCAGAATCCAGATGCCAAATTATAACACAAATAAATAATATGCGCACAAAAAAAAAAAAAAAAAATCTTGTTCTGCGCCTCTTGCCACTCCTTCATGCGGAGTTCCCGAAAGCACCTCGCGCACAGAACCAGAACACTCTCTGCGCTAACGGCTGCGGGTTCGTGAAGCCAAAATATTGTTGATCTGAAGCCTTTCTTCTCAAACAAGGCAAGCATGGGAAACCTTTCAGTGCCTCCCCCAGCTTCGTCGCGTCATGTCATCCGCCATCGTGTCTCCGGCGTTTCTCTCTGCCCACGTCGATGCCATGCAATGACACTTCCTTGCCTACTACGAGGCGCTCATTTGTATATTCATATTTGTTCTAGTTGGATGAAAACAATAGTTCTCGGAATAATCTTATTATTGATCAATTCAACATGATATAAAGTACATGATTGAGAGATGTATTTATAAGGGTACCAAGAGTCAAGAGTGTCAGGATATCAGTGGTAAATGCTAATATTCCTAATGTTAATTACCGAAATGGTTTATTGACTATATAGCGAAATTATCGATTTGGTCATTCACTATGTTTTTGGACCAATTAAGTCCCTCAACTTTAAAACCTTTACAAATTTGGTCCTTCGTTTGCTTTGCTGTTAGACCTCCGTTAACTCAGTACCAAATTGGTAATTTTGCTATAGCCAAATGACCATTTTGGTCATCATGTGCACCATTTTCTCTGAAAAGTTAATTACTGAAAATGGTCTCTTGACTATAGCAGAATTACCAATTTGGTTATGAGTTAACGGATGTCTAATAGCAAAACAAACGAAGAACCAAATTGGTAAAGATTTTTAAAATTGGGAGACTTAATTGGTCAAAAAATAATCAAGAACCAAAATGGTAATTTCGCTATAGTCAATTGACCAATTTGATAATTAACTCCTTTTTTAAGAAACCACATCTATGCATTGATTTATGAATTTTTCACCACACTTTTTTTTCAAGTATACACTACCCGGTTTTTAAAGGGTAGCGAAAAGTCACATTTGTATGTTTATTTCTGTACTAATGAGTGGATAAGAACAATAGTTCATTAAATAATATAATCTTATTATTGATTAATCCATGATGATATAAAGTACATGATGAAGAGATGTATTTATAAGAATACAAAGAATCTTAGTCAGGATATGAATAGTAAATGTTAACATTCCTAATAATAGAGGGGAAAGAATTTGAAAGTCAAGGGACCTAAATTGTTCAAATTAAAAGTGGAGGATTAATTTTGGAAAATCAACATAGTTGGAGGATCATTGCTAGAATTAACTCTTCTCAAAATTTGGTAAATAAATTTTTGTTACCAATTAAACTTTATTAATTTTTTTACCAATTAATTAATAATATTGCCAAGGACCTTGTAGTCCAGTGGCATCAAACCCTTCCCTTTATACGGGAGGTGGTGGGTTCAAGTCTCAATGGAGGCGATACTGACTCTTGTGCTTCAATTGGTTGAGAAAGTAGTTAGTAAAAATTAATAATATTAGTTTGTGCGGGAAAGTTGAAGGGAAGATTTTACTAATAGTATTGAAACGTGAATATAGAAATAATATTACCAATTAATAGATATTGGTTAATTTTCATTTTACATTTTATTACCAAATAAGCTTTATTAATTATTTGATCAATAAAATATTTAATTAATTGACTACAAAAGTTTGGACTGGAAAATGAAATAGGATTATTTTAGTTTTATTATTATCTACTATACTAATAAGAGCCAAAGAGAGTTAGACATAAAATGGGTAGAAAAATGGCGGTCAAATTATTTAATCAAATGAATGGTTCAGATGAATTATTTAATCAAATAGATGGTTAAGATAATTCAGATTAATATTATTAATAGACATTACCTAATTTAACCTTACTTTTATGATTATCCGTTAAGTTTTCCGTTAAATATTCTCTTCTCCGTTAATATTCCGTTAACTTTTAACTTACCCATTAATTTCTACAAGAAAAGGTCTTAGGTTCGAACCTCATCTAAATCAAATTTGACATAATTAAGTTGCAAATATTTAGACTATGGATTTTACAAGGTTGCAAACATTTATTTTAGTAATAATTATAATGAATTTTCTATATTATCTTTGATTCATATACTTTGAGTTAGATATTTAAATAAAAAAAGTTGACATTCAATTACCCATGTATAAACTTCACCTATATAATCTTGCATTGATATACTTTCAAATATTTATTTAAATATAAACATTGGACATTAATCCATTCGCGCAATGCGCGTATAAAACTAGTAATACTATAAGCAAAAACATAAAGCGTAACATCATAATAATATGATTGAATTGGAGGAAATTCCTGGATCATCGTCTTAGGTTGGTCTCAAGATTTCATGGGATCCTGCAAACAAAACAACCCAAATAAATTCCCAAAACAGAAAATTATTAATTGAACACATACATGCAATACTCCATAATCATCAAAATATATTAAATTTATGGTCTGTGAATGAATCAATTGATATATGAGAGAGAGAGAGAACCTATAGCAGTTGGTGGAGGAGCTGATCTTGAAAGCTAAACGGACCCCACACTTGGCCGGGATCTTGGCAGCTCTGTCGATGACGTTACCGCCGCCGGGGACGTGTTGGGCAGCGGACTTCAAGCACTGGCAAGCAGCGCGACGATCGGCGGTGGTTTTTGCAAGACGGTGCAGAGACTCAACGCCTCGGCAGCAATCTCGGGGAACCCTCCCTCTCCCTCCCATCATGATATACCATATGCACGGCCTAATACTGCTCAGCACCTTGTCGCAAGTAATGGCGGCCTCTGCATGCGGTGAAATCACCACCATGCACAATAGTACTACCATGCAAGCAGCCCGTACAACAGTATGATATTTGGCCATAGTTGGTATTAATTGTTGCGCCCGCGGAAGTGGGATAGATCTGATTGCAACAATAATTTGAGAAAGTAAAAATAAATGAGGCACAGATTTTACGTGGAAAACCCCTAAACAAATTAGGGTAAAAACCACGGGCAAGGGTAGAAGAATTTCACTATGAGAAAATAGGAGTTACAACCACTCTCTAACTAACAAGGAGAAAACAAGGATAATTCTCTCTTGCTAGGAAGGAGAAATACACTCAACAAACTCTCTAATATCCCTAGTATATGAGGGAAGAATAGAATGATTTGGGATGAGATTTTGGGATGTTTTAGAATGCAAATGAACTACCTATTTATAGCAAAAAATTTGGACTGGACTATTGAAATTGCAGCTGTAATTTCCTGTAGAAATGGCTGCATTGCACTGTTCATCTTTCTGCATTGCACTGTTCATTTTGCTGCTGCTGCCAAACTATTCTGCCGACATTAATAATTCGGTTGAGTTCGATTATTCGAGAATAGAAGTGATTTAGTTTGCTGCATTTGGGAATGCTAACTATATATTAGGCGCAATTTATAGAGCCATGAGGAGTGTGAACACAGGGCAAAAAGAGCGAGCTATTCATTTTGCCAATTAATGTAATGTAATGTAGTACTATAAAATTATACAATACAATCCTCTTATTCAAAGCGGGCTACTAGTTAAGCTAGCTACATGGTGTAATTAATAAAAATATGGCATGCGTAATGCATTATGTTATCATCTTTGCAATTCCTAAAGTTTTCTGACTTTGGTGGGCTGACCTAGCCCTGCCAAACTTGGGCAAATTATTATTGTGTGGATAGTCGTCCACAGACCTGTGTGAATCACGATCCAAAATAACATTATTGAATTTTATGAGTTAAAATAATTTACATTATGAGTTAGAATAATGAAACTTTTAAGGTAAGATAATATACATTATGTGTTAGAATAATGAAACTTCTGAGTTAAGATAATGTATATTATGAGTCCGAATAATGAAACTTCTGTAGTAAGATAATGTACATTATGTGTTAGAATAGTGTACATTATAAATTATAAAAGTATATATTGCACTGGATCGCTAAAAAAAAATTGTGCGAAATAACGTCGTTTTTTAAGTGTGGTCCACATAGCTCATCTCGAAAAAAACCTTGAACGTGGGAAGAAAGAAGGAAGAGCAGCACACAAGTCAAGTCCGCGAGAGAAAGCCTCTATGCTATACAATTCAATAAACCTTAGAAAGACTCTTGTATAAATAGTACTCCAAACCCAATTTTCAAATCAATGTGGCACAAAATGCTACTCCGATCCATACTTTAAAGCTTTTCTCTTCTTTTTTTTTTTTTTTTCTAATTCAAATGGCTCAACTTTGAGAACCAATTTCGCATTCACCCATTATCCGTTTTGTGCGTACAATATATCAATCTTTTCGTCTAACTACGAAAAATTCGAATCCACTTTGACCCGACCCAAATCAAAAATGGACCCCACATATATTTGTACCACAAAATAGCTACTAAAATTACCATTTTATGCTATTCATTTTCCAACAGCTGTGTGGTATGTAGACCACATTCTACACAACAACTATTGCCAAACTTCAGGGCCAATTAATTAAACCAACTCGAGGAGTAGGTCTAGCACAATCAATGGGAAATCGACACACATGAGCAGCGGGCTAACTGAAGAATTGAAGAAAGTCTCTACCTAGTTAACAAATGCCTTACAGTACAGTCGACAATTAGTGTAAAATAGATTAATTAATAACATCTTTAAATAAAATGTCAAAAAGTTTTAAGTATTAGTGATATAAAAAAAAAATCGACAATTAGTGTAAAAAAAAATGTAGAATTGGTGAGTGCATGCATTGAGAAAGGATAAAGAGGAGTTGGAAATGGGGATGGTGCTAGAAGAGTAGAGTTGCGGTGTGTGAGCAGACTGACATGATCGAAATTCCTCGATCATCATTATCAGAAGACAGAGGCCGTAGAATAACGCGCGAGAATGAAGAGTTGAAAGCAAACTGTACAATTACAAGTTACAAGTTTGTTACAGCGGAGGCATAATTTTATTTCTTTATGTATGTATTGAAACATTTTCGAAAAATAGGTGTTAGGCTTGATCCTTCACCGATCTCTACCTAATAATCTCTCTGACTATTAATTTTTAAATTTGACTCTTAATCGACCTCCACCCAACAGTTTTATTTATTAACTAGGTTTTGTGTTTTCCGATCCCCTTTTCTTTCTAGATTATCTATGTGCTACAGATTTACCTTGAAAACCTGTTTGAGGTCAAATAAACGAATTAATAAGGTTCGACCGTGTGAATATGCTCCAAATCTCCATTAATCTTCATCTAACATCTTATTAAGGAAATTAAATGTGTAATATAATAGTTATTTAATATAACGAGTACCGATGGAGTGGGGGTGGATTGTGTTGTGCAGGTATATAAATATGTACGTAACGAAGAAGGAGCAATGCAGTTCTCCTGTTACGAAGATAATATAGGCTGGCGTAGTAATATGAATATAAGGAAAGGACAAAAGTTGTTCTGTGGTGTGTTTAGGAACACTATCTTAAAAGCATTTTGACCAGGGTTATCATCATATGCTTTCGATAGGTACCCACAGAATAATCACAGGTCACAAACTGTGATATATATTACTAGCTCAGGTGGAAGAAAGTAGGAAATGTGCATTTAGTGCACTGAAGGCAGCTATATATATACTGGTAGCTATACCAGAGAATGTGCTGGGTAGCAAAAGATTAACCACAATCACACCTCGCACGCGTGCAAGCTAACGGGCGGGAGGCAGCGCACGGTGGTTCCCCCTTATTCCCTCTTCATAACACTTCAAAGTTCATAAAAGAGGGAGTGATATACAAGTAGAGTAAAGGTGAGTTATATAAGCAATGTGGGACAACACTTAAAGACAAAACTTCATTAATTGCCTTTGCCTTTAAATGTTTCCCAACAATCCCCCATACATTTAAAGGTATAAGGCTGGGTTAGACAACATCTGAGCTTGAACCAAACAGTTAACTTTTATGCCAGGGTGTGAAACTTGAACTGACATGTAACACATTAAGTAATTTACTACCCGGGAGTGAGTTGCCTCTTGAACTCGTCGGATAACTAAATTTTGAACTTACATGTGCGGGTTAACTCAAGAATCACAAATTTTGAGCGGTCAAACGCTTTGACCTTGATGTTCCATGTCTAGTCTATCTCAATATAGACTTTAATTCTGTCAAGCCCATCTCGACGTGAACCACCCATTCAGGCTACAGAGTGTATACTCATATATAGTATATGTGTAAGTCTTTCCATGATTTCGTTTGACCACAAAAGTGGTATCCATCATGAATTCCTAATCTCGTTGGGTTTTAATCCCATCTCCCTTGAAGTTTCAAGTAAGGATGGTCTTTTGTGAGAGGATCTGCAATATTCCTCTTAGATCTCACAAATTCCATTGTGATTACCCCGTTCAGCATTAGCTACCGTACAGACTCATGTCTGACTCTTATGTGTCTTTTTTTCCCAATATAGACATTATTTTGTGCAACAATGATCGAAGTCTGTGAGTCACAATGTATCGGTACAGAAGGAGTTGGACTCCCCCACAATGGCACGTCTGGCAATAAGTTTCTTAGCCACTCGGCCTCTTGGCTTGCTAGATCTAGTGTTATGAACTCTGCCTCCATAGTTGCTCTAGCAATAGCAATACATGATTGTTTGGTTGATTTCCACGACATAGCGGCTCCACACATGGTGAACACAAATCCGCTGGTCGAGTTCACATCTTCACTGTCATTCACCCTGTTCGCATCACAATTGAAAGTTGGTTTTAGTGGCAATTAATTAAAAATTAAGAGTATCGTTATCAAGGAATGACTTAAAGGGGATTTGAGTGATAAACATTATTTTTATATTTAATTTAGATTAAATTTTTAATTTTATTTATTTAATATTATATTTATCTTACACTTTAATTTATATTTTATATTCATATTGAATAGTTAAGCTTAGTTGTTGAATTGGGCTAACACACACTACTTTTCATTAGTTGGCCGAATTAAAACTAATTGTTTTATAATTTCATAAGACCAATTCCATTTAACATTAATTTGCCATTTTAATTCGGAGTGTTGTGCGTAGACTTCAGAGGGAATCGGCGACTGCAGCGACTACTTCCACGAGCGATTCACGGACTGCTGCGGTCGATCCATCCACGTACTGAAGCGGCGACGTTTTAACGGATTTGCTGCATGCGACAAGCGACGGCCACGGATTTCAGCGGACGATTTGGACTGCCACAAATCTCAATTTCATCCGTAATTTGTTGTTGTCCTAAGATTTCCCGCACTTTTCTCTCATGAATGGACAATACTAAGCCTAAATTAGTATAAATAGGCAAGGAATTCAGTAGTAAAATCATCAGTTGGTTCGAAAGAATTTCATTTACATTGTAAACACTTCCTACGATGTCCTGCTGAGTTCTTATTTTTCCAATTCAAATATTATTGAAGTTTGATTCTACACGACTAATGAACTTTATTTAGCCTAAATTATTATTTGCACTTTATTATATATATATATCTTCTGTTATATTTATTTAAATTATTACTTGATTAATTGTTGCAAAATGATCCATTGTTCAATTATCAAATTATTAAATTGCTAATTAGAACCTTGAATCCGTAATTGTTTAAGTGTTCTAATGTTGGTAGCAAATAACACAATTTGATTATAATTGATTTTCAGTTTGTGTTATAAAGATATATAGTCTAGCTTAAATAAATCGAGCATGTGAGTTTGTTGGCTAAAATTGGTAGTCTTTAAGCTATTAGAAAGACTACCAATCATAGCCAACAAACTCACAAGTAGACTATATATCTTCATAACACAAATTGAAAATCAATATATAATCAAATTGTGCTATTTGTTATCAACATCAGAACACTTAAACAATTACGGATTCAAGGTTCTAACTAGCAATTTAATAACTTGGACGTTTTTGCAGCAACAATTAACCAAGCAATAATTTAAATGCATATAACAGAATATATATAGATAATAAAGTGCAAAGAATAATTTAAGCTAAATAAATTTCACTGGTCTTGTAGAATCAAGCTTCAATAATCCTTGAATTGGAAAAATAAGAACTCAGCAAGACATTCCAAGGATGCTTACATATAAATAAAATTCTTCGGTGAAAATCTGATTCATACTGAAAAGAAAAACCATCCCTATTTATACTAATTCAAATTCCCTAATCACCTCAAATATAACCCTAATTTTTCTCTGCTTCAATTTATTTTCGTCCGTTCATGGACGCAATTCACGGTTGGAGCTCCTTCTGTTGTGGCAGTCCGGATCGCTCGCAGAAGTCCATGGAATAGCCGCAAAAATCGTTGAAGCAGTCGCCGTTCATCGCACGGAGTCCTTGAGCTGCGGCAAATTATACTGTGCACCACGGTGCACATAGCAATGTGCACCACGTACCTAAATGACGTCGTTTTGAGCATTGTAAACTAATCATCCGTTTTTTTTGGAAATCACGTTTCCCGTTTCGGTCGGTCTCTGTATTTATGTTAATATTCTGTGTATTCCAGGCAATTATTCTGTGTATTATAGGCAACCGTTCTGTGTATTATAGGCAACCGTTATGTATATTCATGTTAGTAACACATGTTGTGATTTCATGTTAGTAACACATGTTGTGATGTGTTTGTGCATTCGAATGTTTAGGAGGATGAGTTCTGTGTAAATATTATGTTTATTCATGTTATTAACACAAGTTGTGATGTGTTTGTGCATTCGAATGTTAGGAGGATGAGTTCTGTGTATTATGGGCATCAATATTCTGTGTATTATGGGCAAACATTCTGTGTATTCTAGGCAAACCTTCTGTGTATTATATATAATGATTATGTGTATTATAGATAATGAATTCCCTGGAGTCATTCGTGTCCACTAACATCTGTGTATTTTGTGTCAATATTCTGTGTATTCTGGGCAAACATTATGTGTATTCTAGGCAAACATTCTGTGTATTATAGATAATGATTATGTGTATTATAGATAATGAATTCCCTGAGTCATTCGCGCCTGCGTCTACTAATACCAAAACGACGTCGTTTTACGTACGTGGTGCACATTGCTATGTGCACCGTGGTGCAGGATATAACGATTGTTGAGCTGCTGCATTCTACGTACATAAGTAAAAAACAAAGGAAAATAAAAAAACAAGTTGGGCTACTGTATTATATTCTACGTAAAAGAAACAAAAGAAAATAAAACTAGAAACAAAAAGAAAATAAAGGTTAAGTAGTAAAGTTAGCTTTGGGCTGCTGAACTATTAAAACAATTAAAAAAATTAAGTTTGGGCCAAATTAAACAATGTACAATAAAGAAAAGGATTAATCAATTTTAATTTTACCTAGCCCAACTCTTATTAATAATGATAATACAATTTTAATAGCCATAATAATACTCATTAAACTTACTTATTAAATAATTATTATATTATTGCAAAACATAAAATAAAGTTCAAAAATAAATATATTGTTAAATAAATAAAACTAATTTATTATAAAAAATTAGGGAGAAGGGTCAAATACACCCTCGAACTTTACATGAGAAGTCAATTAGGCCCTCAAACATTTTAAAGTTGCAATTAGACACATAAAGATATTAATTTAGTGCAACAAGGCCCAAAAACCTAATAGTAACCTGCAACAGCAGGTCAATAATGTATCTGCGGAATTTGGACTACATTCCGACGAAGTCAGGACCAGCAGGTCACCGGAAAAGGCAAACAATCTGCCTTGTACTGTGTTCCCGGTAAATGCGGTGGGTCCCTGGTTCAGCAGCAGAGACCCCTCTCTAAGTATTTTTCCGGTCAGGTTGTTATGCCGGAGATCCAAGCTCAGTGTTGCAAGGAACCGGTTGTACGACGCGTGAACTTCACCGAAAAAAGAGTGAGAGCCACTGAGTCCGACTCTGCCCAACTTGCCAACACCTGAGCTGGGTCGAAAGTAAAAGTAATGGCGGCTTTCAAAACTAAGAGTGAGAGCCTATCCGAACTGAGAGAAGAATAGAGAGGAACAGATACCACGAAGAAGAAGATAAATGGGATAAGAGAGAGAAATGGTGGAATGAAATTCAAACTCTTCATGGCTAAGTAAAAATTGAAACTTTGTGTACCCAGGAGTTGCAGAACTTGAGAAACAACATTGTCAAGTGTGGGATTGATGACGACAATGGAGGTTTTTGTCTTGAGCTTAACATAAAACTCATAAAGGTGGCTGTTTCAAGCCTTCAAGTTTTGGTACATTATTCACCTGATATTGCTGGTCACTATTAGGTTTTTGGGTATTATTGCAATAAATTAATATCTTTATGTATCTAATTGCAACTTTCACAAGTTTGAGGGCCTAATTGACACATCAAATAAAGTTTGAGGGTGTATTTGACCATTTTCCCTAAAAATTAATCTAAATTAATATCTTTTGGAAAAGCTACCTAAAGTTGCTTTTCAAAATAACCGACATCATTTTGGACCAGGGTTCACCTTGCATTTTTTATCTTGGTCCAAAATGACATTCAAATTATGTACCTACAATTAACATATTATATACTTTTAGTTAACCAATTATGCACATATAAATAAATTGAAGATACATAATATATATATTAGCTATAGGTGCATGGTATATGTTAGTTGTAGTAGTTGTAATATGTTAATTGCAGGTATAAAATATTAAAATATTTTAATTGTAATATGTACATAATTTATTAACTAAAGGTGCATAATATGTTAACTACAAGTACATAATTTGAATGTTGTTTTGGACCAGGGTCCACAATGTAAGGTAAATCCTAGTTCATGGTAGGGCTGAACATCGGAGGGATCGGATGGACGGTTGCCTTCTCCGATCGGATATCGGATTGTCCTTTTTAAGATCCC
>NXFB01000050.1:216954-227284 GCA_002525835.2 Ipomoea batatas
ATATATATATATATATATGAGTTTATTACCGAAATGGTTCATCGACTATTGTGAAATTATCAATTTGGTTCTCGACAATTTTTCGTGCCCAACTAAGTCCCTCGACTTTGAAAATTTTAACCAATTTGGTCCTCCGTTTATTTTGTCGTTAAACATCCGTTAAATCGGGACGAAATTGATAATTTTACTATAGTTAAGGGACCATTTTAGTAAAAAATTAATAACCAATTTGGTCTCTTGACTATAGCAAAATTACCAAATTGGTCCCGACTTAACGGATGTTTAATGAAAAAATAAACAGATGACCAAATTGATTAAATTTTTTAAAGTCGAGAGACTTAAGTGATCACGAATAATTATTAAGGACCAAATTGATAATTTCACAATAGTCAATGAACTATTTTCGTTACTATGCATGATAGGACCGGGCCTGTATTTGCATTCCACTTTACCTTCCTTTACCTGACATGAGGAATCTTCCCTACCCCATAATATAATTTCGTGTAGGGCTCATTTTCGTTGATAGGACCGGGCCTGCCTTTTAAGCATTCCATTCCTTTATGGACATGAGGAATCTGCCACCCCTTTCACGTTGAAATGGGACCTCCGGCGACTGAGTGCAATACAGAAAGGGGTTGGGATTTGACGGCTTCAACTCCTGTGGAGATATATCTCATTCTCCAGAGCTTAGAGATTGAGTGCAATACAGAAATAATTTATTATAGTTTGTAGAAGAGTGAGTCCGTCATGGCTTGTGTTGCATTAACTTCTTTGATGCGAACACTAGAGCTTGAGTTCCTCCAACCTAATCCTCGTCTCATTCTAAATGACAAACAACTTATCCACTCTCTCTGCCAAAAGCTTGGCTCTTTGCAAACCTTGCTTGACGAATCTGAGAAGAAAGCCAACAATTTTGTGGAGCTGAAGGATTTGATTGCAAAAATTGGAGGAGTAACTCTCAAAGCAGAATATGACATTGAAGCAGCGCTAGTAGAGATTCGTCAGATGCTGGATGTAACCTTGAGGCGGGTACTTGAAGATGTTGAACATCTTATTGTGATGATTAAGGAACGAACAGCAAAAGGTTTGGAAACTCAACATCCGGAGAGTTCATCATCGTCTGGTGGCCAATCATCATCCTCCCAACATGCTTCAAAAGTTGAAGACACCATGGTAGGCCAAACCAAAGAATTCGAGGAGTTGAAGAAAAAGCTTCTATCCTCGAATAAACCATTGCAAGTTATGTCCCTTGTCGGTATGGGAGGTATTGGCAAGACGACATTTGCAAGAAAACTTGCTAATGACTCTGCAATCAAGGGCCACTTTGACTGTTGTGGTTGGGCAACCATGTCTCAAGAGCATAATAAGAGGCTAGTGCTCCTTCAACTGTGTCATTCCGTGATGCCAATGCGCGATGACATTAACACTATGAACGATGGTGAGCTAGCAGAACAACTGCGCAAAAGTTTACTGGGCCACAGATATCTAATTATTGTGGACGACATATGGACTAAAGGCGCATGGGATGATGTCAAGGGATGCTTTCCAAGTGAGGTTGAAAACTCTGGCAGTCAAATACTATTGACTACTCGACTCGAAGAGGTATCTAAATATGCTTGTTCAGATAATTTACATGACATGCGCTTCTTAAATTTTGATGAAAGTTGGACTTTATTTTGTCAAAAGCTTTTGGTAAGAGAAAGTTTGAACAAAGAATTTGAAATGATAGGGAGGGAAATTGTTGAGAGATGTGGAGGATTACCACTTACAGTTGTGGTGGTAGCAGGACATCTATTCGCCAATATGGCAGTAGATGAGTGGAACAGTGTTGGATCAACATTAAACTCATTGGTGAATTTTGATATGTCTGAACAAATTTTCACAATACTGAGTCTGAGTTACAACAACTTGCCTTGCCATTTGAAGAGTTGTTTTCTATATTTAGGAGCTTTTCCTGAAGATAGTGAGATTGGAATTAAAAAAGTGATTAGGTTATGGATTGCTGAGGGATTCATAAAAGAAGAGAGTCAAAAGACGTTAGAAGAATCAGGTGAAGATTATTTGCAGGATCTTATCAATAGAAGTCTGATTATGGTAAGTGAGCGAAGCAGTAATGGAAAAGTTGAAACATGTAAGATGCATGACATATTGCATGAGCTGTGTGCAAGCAAGGCTGAAACAGAGAAACTTCTGTGCAGTAGAGATAACAGTAAAAATGATTACTACATTCAATCAGATGGAAACCGTTGGTTAAGTCTTAAAATAGCATCTCAACATTCTCTTTGCTTAACTGCTTTGAAAAAATCCCGTTCCATTTTATGCTTTGATATGCGTAAATGGAATGATCCTCAATGGGATGTTTCTGATTGGGATTTAAATTCTCTAGCCAAAACTGCTCAGATGACAGCCTACTCTTTTAAGATGTTAAGAGTGCTGGACTTAACTTTACTTGACTACAATGGAAGTATACCTTCAGATATTATAGATGTAGTTCTTCTCAGATATCTAGCTTTAGCCTCAAACCGGCTGCTCACTTCCATACCAGTGAGCAGGAATCGGAATCTGCAAACACTTGTTATTCGTGAAGATATCAATGGTGTCCATAAGCTACCTTGTGGAATATGGGAGTTACCACAATTAAGGCACCTTGAGTTATACCATCAGCTAATTCCAATGTATACTCCAGAAGTGGCTCAAGTAAATCTGCAAACAATGTACTGGTTGCAATGCGTTCAGTGCACAAAGCAAGTGCTTTCAAGGATTCCAAATGTTAAGGAGTTGGGAATAATCGCCCAAGGATGCATATCCCACCGTTGTTTAGATGATCTTAACTGCTTAAAAAAGCTGGAGAAGTTAAAAGTTCAGGGCACCTATCGTCCTATAGAACTGCAGTCCTGTACTTTTCCAGAAAACCTCAAGGAGATTACCGTTGCAAAAACTTGCATGCAGTGGAAAGCTATGGACGTTATCAGTATGCTGCCCAAGCTTGAGGTGCTAAAACTCAAGAATCATGCCTGTGTGGGACAAGAGTGGAAACTAAGTGTAGAGAGGGGGTTCCCTCAATTGAAGCTTTTGCTAATTTCTGTTATGGATTTGAAGCAATGGGAGCTGGCTGATGATGGTGAGTATACATTCCAACTCCTTGAGCGCTTAGTATTGAGAAATTGCTTTGAGTTGAAAGAGATGCCAAGTTGGGTTGAAAACCTTAGCAATCTGAAGTCAGTTCAGTTGGAGCATTGCCATGCTTCCCTTGTGAAATCTGCCAGGATGATTGAAAAAGAGCAGCGTGAGTGGAAAGGAGAATTTGCATTTCAGATTGTTGAATTCCACACTCAATCAGGTCTCTCTCTTCCTTGCAGTAATTGGTTTGATTTCTTATTTTTCAAAATGTGGCATTTTATTTCCTACTTTAAATAATTCGACCTTTATTCCTATTTTGTATGCAGAAAAAGATGAAGATCAAAAGTTATGTACACTCACTCAGGTCTCTCTCCCTCTCTGTCACTCATTTGCATTTGCAGAAGAGAATGATGAAGATATAGAAATGGTGATTCCATCCACCCACCCTTAATAAGCTTTTTATTTCCGTTTTATTATATATTATTCTAACTCTTGTATGTGATCGATCTTGACCAACTGTAAAAGCAAATCTGCAAATCTTTTGCTATATATGCAGAGTGTTTTCCTTGAAGCAACAAGTCTCCACATCCCACACGCGGACAATTCTCGGTACTGGACGTGGACTCGAGACTCCGGGTATGCATTAATCTCTCCATTTTTGTTCGTTCTCTAACTTGGCCTGTACGTTTATGTAAAAGAATTGTATATAGTGCAATTCCCCTTTACAACGTGTGCAGACATGAGGTTGCAGTACTTCTGAACGTTTGCTGGTTCGAAATCAAAGGAAAGTTGGACACCAGGCAACTGCACAAAAACACTTCTTACTCTGCATACCTTATTTTCAAACTTAAACCGGAGTCCTACGGGCTTGATACAGCATTCACATACGTGAGATACATCAAGAATAAAAGAAGTTTTAGTGAGAATCAACGTTGTCAAGTATTTTTAACAAAAAGGAGGTCTTCTGAAGACCCCGGCCGGTTTCCAAACCGTCGTCACGATGGGTGGATGGAGATTAAGCTTGGAGATTTTTACATTAGTTCAACAAATGAAGGTGAAGTCGAAATGCGGTTTTGGAATACAACCTCGCCTTGGAAGTCGGGTTTCATTGTTAAAGGCATTGAGATTCGACCTAGCTAATTGATGAGGAAGAAAATTTATGGGGAGATAACACCCCCTTAAATTGTATTAGGAACTTTCTCTTTCTCATATAGGTTTAGTTTAGTTTGAGAATTAGTAGTTAGCAGATTAATTGGTAAGCTATTATAATATTGTCTTAAAAAAATGGTAAGCTATTAGTATATAGTACGTAGATTGTATTAGTTGTTTTTTTACCAATAACCGCGCATAGAATCTTTTGAATTAATTAAATAGATAAATAATTAATGTTAAGTGCAGTAAAAACGTAAAAGTAAATAACATCACATTTATGGAAAATTGCATTTTTCGTCCTTAAGTTATAGGGTAATTGTAGAATTCGTCCCTAAGTTATGGTAATATTCACTTTTCGTCCCTAAGTTCTCATTGATGTTGCACTTTTCTTCCCTGGGTTATTCAAATTGCAAATTTCGTCCCTAAGTTATCATTGCGTTGCACTTTTCGTCCCTAACTTAAGTTTGCAAACTTCGGTAAACTTTCGTCTTTAAAAAATTTTAATCGAACTTTTTCAGTAAACTTCGTTAAAAAAATTGGCATTGAACCGGAAAAGTTCGATTAAAAATTTTTTAAACAAAAATTTACCGAAGTAGTTTTCGTCCCTAACTTAAGTTTGCAAACTTCGGTAAACTTTCGTTTTAAAAAAATTTTAATCGAACTTTTTCAGTAAACTTCGTTAAAAAATTGGCATTGAACTGGAACAGTTTGATTAAAAATTTTTTAAACGAAAATTTACCGAAGTAGTTTTTGTCCCTAACTAGTTTGCAAACTTCGGTAAATTTTCGTTTTAAAAAATTTGTAATCGAACTTTTTCAGTAAACTTCGTTAAAAAAATTGGCATTGAACTGGAAAAGTTCGATTAAAAATTTTTTAAACGAAAATTTACCGAAGTTTGCACACTTATGTTAGGGACAAAAAGTGCAACGCAATGATAACTTAGGGACGAAATTTGCAATTTAAATAACCCAGGGACGAAAAGTGCAACGCCAATGAGAACTTAGGGACGAAAAGTGAGTGTTACCATAACTTAGGGACGGATTCTACAATTACCCTATAACTTAGGGACAAAAAATGCAATTTTCCCTCACATTTTATTTGGTTCAGAGATATGATATTATCCTTATCCTACTTTTAAAAAAAAATCAATTCCTCTTAGCAAGTAGTTTATTTTAGGCAGGGATATTTTATTTCAAATTTAGTCCTAAATGATTGATTTTGTCGTTTAACAACACAGATGATCATATTTTGGTCATTTTGATGACTTTTTTGTTTTTTGTTTTTGTTTTTTGTTTTTTGTTTTTTCATCAAAAATTCTATTTTATGCAAGGGCATTTCCATCTTTTCAATTTTTCCTGATTTTCAGCGCTAGTTTTGTTGCTAAGACCTAGTTTTTATTTCTTCAACCATGGATAGCGATGTCAATCTTAGCCTGAACCTGATGAGCTGACCTGATAAAATCGAAATCAATAGGTCAATGGCCTGAATAGGCTAGTCCGATAAAAAACATTAGTCCGATTAGCCCGAAACGATAAACCTAATGACCCAAACTATTAAAAATTATTCTTTATTATAGAAGTGATATGAAACATAACATACGTGGAGTTTATCCTTTTGTTGAGCCCCTGACCACCACATGTTCTGTCTGTGCAGCTGCTCTGTGAGGTGTATTCATCCTGCCTCCTCGCCCTCTGTTGGTGGTATTGAAAGTTTTGATGCCTCTAGGAACCAGCGGGGGTGAAAATGGTAACGCCAAGTTCTCGACAGGGGTGTACCCGGGTCCTGGTCCCCTCGAGGATTCTCCATGCAGTAAGGTTCTTGGTTCGAATGCGGTTTCGAGCATTCCATCCAGTTGATCTTCATCGAGGTCACCGATTGGGGCAAATCTTGAGTTGTATAATTGATTATTATAGACTGTGTGCATATTAGCCTTTGGATTCCTTGTGGCTGCTTGTTGGTCCCATGGTTTTCCTTTCTGCCCATTCGGTCTTGATGCCCTTCTGTCTCGTCTGGTAACTAGCATCCAAGAACCGAACTTCTCTTCTTTTATCTTATCTCTCTCCAGGGACTTCTTGAACAGTGGTGGTTCGTAATTCCTTTCTTTAGCTGGTGATTGTCCCGTATCGAGCTCCATTTGTTCAGAGTTTTTTGGCATGGTGCCAGCTTCATTTTCGGTGCACTGCTCCTTCCTATGGCCAAAGATCCCACACTGGAAGCAGACAAGGTGTATTCCTTCATACTCTATCGGATAAACAGACCCCTCGATATCAAACTTGGACAGAAGCGGTTTTGTGATATCTAGTTCAACACAAATCCTCGCAAACTTGCCCCTTGAAGTTAGGCTAGTTGTGTCATCTACCCTGATTGCTCTGCCAACTGAGTTTCCTATTCGCATCAAGCTGTTTTCATCAAAATATTCAATGGGAAGGGCTGGCATTCTAATCCATGCAAGGATTTTCTCAGTTTTGTTGGTTCTTGGATTAAAGTTTGGTGTCCATTCATGCACAATGAGGTAGTGGTCCAAGATCATCCAAGGTCCCTCGAAGCGTGCATAGTCATAGTCACTTTGGAACTCAAATCTGGCGAGGAAGTAATCTTGGTCCAAGTCGATCAATTCCATTTGGCCTTCCGGCTTCCAGAGAGATTGCAGTCTTTTGTGAAGGAATGTGTAACCCACTGATTTGCCCAATAGACGGATGATCAGGGAACGTCGACATGGCCGTCTGATTCTTGCCTTCTCTTCCTTCGAGAATCTGATTCTTGGACAGGATGGGTCATCGGGTTCATCCACCAGTTCGTCCTCCGACGCATCTTCCTCTGCTATGTCCTCCTGATTGTAGCTAATGGTACTGCGCAGACTTTGTTTGTAGCTGTTGATGACTGTGGTATTGGCTTCGAAAGGTTTTTCTTGAGGTATCTGGGCTTCAGGCATGTCAGGGGCTTCCTCCATTTCGACTGTTGTTACCAGGGCTTCTTCATTGGTGATGATTCGTTTTGATTTCTTTGATGAGCGTTGAATCGGATCTTGAACATCCGGTGGTCGAGTTCTCGTGTTCGGCGACTCTTTTTCCGAGAGCATTTTCTCATGTAAGATAATGCCCAATGTTTATTATTAAATAAGTATTTCAAAGTATATCAATGCAAGATTATATGAGAAATTTTTTTGTTGATTTAATACTAATATTGGAGTACCTAATGCTGTCTTTTCATCAAAATGCATGCAGTTAAATAGTTTGTCACTTTGTGCGTAAACATTTTTAAACAGTGGCTACATCCTATATATATACCAATTATTTTTGTTGTCAAGATCAATGTTGATTTTGTCTTTTAATCCAAACAAGTTGATTGTAGAAAATTAAATAAATTGTAAATTTATATTAGTTCTAATATATTTAAAGAATGCACAATAAGTATTTTACATACAAGATTTATGAATGCCGCAACGGTAACCATTTTTCAAATTTCTTCTTTTTCTGAATTTGAAAGATTGATTCCAACAATGTTGTAGTCTCAGCATCTTTTCAATGCATCAAGTGTGTCACAATGTTCTATTGCCCTACATTGAAATTTTTAATAATGAGTTTTAAATCAATGTATTGGGTTATTTGAATGTCTTCTTTGTCAACAAATCCTCCATAGGTGGATAATATGATTGATTTCAAACTGTTTTTTTTTAGAATTGGTTAATATGATTGGCTTCAAACTGTTTTTGTTTTTTAATTTTTTTCCATGTTATTAAGATAATACTTGGTAAATAAATATATAACATTATTTTTTAGTATAACTTTGATATTTAATTACAAGATACAATGAACAATGTAGTGAATATAATTAATTAATAAATTTGAAGGTAAGGAATCTTTGTATTGTAGAAAATATAGACAATATAACTAATGAAATTATATCTCTTTTTAAATTTTTTGACAACGAATATTTTTTTTTTGAATAAAGACATTGTAGACATCGAATTATAAATTAAAGAAATGCATTGTATTATTTTTTTTGTTGTAACTACTAATTTATTTAATTTAATAAAAGTAATAGAGTTGGTTACTTACTTTTGAATAATATACTCTAACATATTTGTAGTATATGTTCAATAATTATGTCAACTTTGATTGGGATGAGGTTCGAACCTACAATTATGCCAATTTTGATTGGGATGAGGTATAGAAATTAATGGGTAAGTTAAAAGTTAACGGAATTTATTAGAGTAAATGTGGTAGTTTGAAATATAATTATAATTTATATGTAATATTTTTATTTTTTGAGCACACGGGTACCACATAGGGGCTAAATGGGATAGCTCGTACGAATCGGATTACCTTTTTTTTTAGCACAAAGAGTCAACAGTCGCCTTCACTGATGCTCAAACCCATTCCCTCCCATGTAGGAGTGTACACCGGATGCCACTAGACTACAAGGTCTTTGGCACTCAGGGCTAAATGGGCTCAACTCGGTGAATCAAGCCTGGTTTTATAGCTATAAATCTGGGTACTCACTTTCAGTTTCCAAACTTAGTTTAGATGGTTCAGCCCACCTGATAAGCCCGACAGCTCGATATTTAGGGTTAGGGCAAACCCGAACCCGAAAATAAAATAATAAAATAAGCGATAAGCCCGACAGGACTAGCCCGAAATTGAGCGGGCTGGTTCAATTGACATCCCTAATCTTGGATTGCACCATCTCCTTCACCTGACTCTTGTATTCTTCTCCTTCAACTCGACTCAAAATCGTCTTTCGTCAATGGAAATACTAAGTATGTGAAGACCTCCGGGTATAGGCCTGGGTAATTATTAATAATGCAATTTGAAAATGTAATCAAAGACAATGGACTACTGCTAGAATTAACTCATTGAAAAAATAATTAAAAGTTTGACGATATGAAGATACCTTTACCTTATTTTTTTTTTTGAAAGATAAGAAACCTTACCTAAAATAAAATTTCACCAAAAAATTATCAAAAATATTAAAAATGTCTAAAATATAATAGCATGAGATATTAAATGACAAAAATAATATTCTGAAACTACATTTAACATTATCATTGAAGAACCTCCGGTAAAATTAACTCAATACAAATTAAAAATATCAATATTCAATAACAAAGGAATCATTTTTGAAATTAAGTCTATTACATTCAGATTCGATTCCTATTTGAACCAAAGCGCTACTTTAATAATTTTAAATCAGTGTTTTCAAAAAAAAAAAAATTTAAATCAGTAGAATTGTTGGTGGTGAAATTATAATTTGAATGAGTAGCAAGGGTAAAAATGTAATACCATATATCATACACAACAAGCATGTGACTGACGGTGACGGAGGAGCACAGCTATACAGCTCACAGGCACAGGCGGAAATGGAGAAGTATTTAGCAAACGCTTATAGGGGCGACCCGGGAGTCCCGCACTGCGACCCGAAACACTTCTGGAGCTGTTGGATCGGCTCCGCTGCCTTCTCGTCGATCCCCTGCTTCAAACCCTACATGTGGCAATTCACCGCCGAGGACAAGTATGCATACAAACCCTAACTTTGCACACGTAAGCAAATTTAAGAGCATGATCTCTAATCGAATGTAAAATTTCTTGTTTCTTTACCGTTTGTAGTTGTGGAAAGTGCTTATACGATGATGATTTTGGTAAATACAATCCGGATTTTTTTTTGGAGGGCTATTTTTGTTGGGTTATTTCTTTTGGGTGTTCTTGGCGGCTCTTATATTTGTGCCCACTACCAATGAATTTCCTCCAAAGTTTCTTATTTATGCTTAAGTAATTTTATTTTTAAAGTAAATTAGCTAAAGGCGTGAGAATCAAGCTTAAGAATGCTTTATTGCCATGTGTTCCTCAATGTATGTATTAGCACAAGAAATTGGGAAATAGTTATTTTCAAGTGTGCTATCTCTTCGTTGGTGCATCATGTTTGTTTTTAGCAGTGGAAAGCTAGGTTTTGATACACAACCTTTCTATTAGGCACTCTGTAATGTTTATATTAATTTTGCAAAACTTCTTTCCAATATTTTACAAAAGAGGGTACAAGTGAGGAGTTGAGGTGAATAAAT
>NXFB01000050.1:256097-273520 GCA_002525835.2 Ipomoea batatas
AGTTGGGTGCAAGAGGTTAGTAACATATATTACATAGTATATACAATTTTGTGCATATGTTTACGTATAACAACATACCTACTGTTTTCTACCAGAAGGTGATGTGAAAATATGCTCTTCGTATGATGTTACTCAAGTCCTATTTAATGTTGACTGCCCTGAAATGCAAAACTTTAGAGACAAGTATATATTTTATTTATTAAATTTATCCCTTATTTATTCTTAGTGACAGTGTTCATTAATATTTTGTAAATATTATTGTCTTATAGACCTTCAACACCAAACACCATTGAGAAGTATAGCTTCCATGTCAAGCCTTAGTTATATAAACACTGTTGACGATTCAACCAATCAATCAATGGAACTACGTACCATAACTGAAATCTATGAGAACGAGAAGGTAAAAATATTTAACAATTACTCATGCTAAGAATGATTAAATTTTTATTTTTTTTAATAACAATCAATCTTTAATTTTTTTTTAATAACAATTGTTTTTTGCAATAGTGGTCTATACAATTGAATTTCAAAGGCGTGGCTTACCACACACTCACATTCTAATCTTCCTAGAAAGATTAACACAAGGCTTTACGTCAAGTATCATGGAAAAATTCATTTCAGTTGAAATACCAGATATATCAACAGACCAAGAGTACTACAAGGCTGTGGAAGAATTTATGATGCACGGACAGTGTGGAATAGTGAGGCCAAAATATCCATGCATGGTGAATAAGAAGTGCTCAAAACACTTCCTGAAGAAATATGCAAATATGTCATTCTGGGATGATGAGGGCTATCCAATATACAGACGTCCTGACAATGGTAGAATTGTTGACAAAAATGGTGTGCAGTTGGATAGTAGATATGTGGTACCACATAATAGATACCTTCTTCTCAAATATAAGGCACACATAAACATGGAATGGTGCAACCAATCAAGATCAATCAAATATCTATTCAAATATGTGAACAAAGGAAACGATAGGGTCACGTCAGAGTTTTACAAGAGTACCACTGATGACAAATCAACCGAGGTTGTGGATGAAATTAGCATGTATTATGATTGCAGGTATGTTTCAGCGTGCGAGGTTGCATGGCGACTTCTAAGCTTTGACGTCCAATTAAGGCACCCACCAGTTGAAAGGCTAAGCTTCCATTTACCGGATTGCCAAACTATTGTGTTTGAGGATGATGATCGGATAGAAGATGTTCTCAATCGGCCAACAGTAAATCAAAGCATGTTCACCGCATGGTTTGACGCAAACAAGAAATATGAGTCTACTAAGGAGTTGCCTTATATTGACATGCAGAGCAAATTTGTCTGGAAGAAGGATATTAGGCAATGGCATCCTAGGAAGCGGGGGTTTTCCATCGGACGAATATTTTACGTACCTCCGAGAAGTGGTGAAATATATTACTTGAGATGTCTCTTGAATGTAGTTCGCGGTCCTACAAATTTTGAAGACATCAAGTCATTTAATGGTGTGATATATCCAACTTTTAGAGATGCATGCTATGCAAGAAGGCTGTTAGATGATGATAGAGAATACATTGACGCAATAAATGAAGCAAGTCATTGGTCTACTTCCCAAGCAATGAGGAAATTGATTGTCATATTACTAACCTCAAACTTGGTGAATCGGCCAGAGAACGTGTGGAATCATGTGTGGCATCACCTGTCAGAAGATGTACAATTTAACAGAAGAATACATTTGTAAGATATGGGTAATTCTTTAATATTTTGTAAACTCATCTTTAATATTTGAATTCTAATATTAATTCAAACTTTTAAAATCAACAATGATATAAATTTTCAAATTTCGAAATGCAGATTTGTGTTTGTCTAATGATGAGAAGAAAAATTTGGCATTGATTCAAATAGAGCGGTTGTTACAGTTGTACAACAAGTCTTTGAAAGATTATCCCCAAATGCCAATTCCAAATTATGATGATGCATGGCGGATGGATAATCGATTGTTGTTTGATGAGCTCACTTATGACCGCGATGCTTTACGGCAAGACAGTCAGAAGATGGAAAGCCAACTAACTGATGAGCAAACATTTGTATACAAAACAATTCTCAGTGATCTAAAAGAAGGCAACGGTGGTTTGTTCTTTGTTTACGGATATGGAGGTACTGGAAAAACATTTGTTTGGAAGGCATTATCTGTAAAAATACGGTCTGAGGGAGATATTGTCTTAAATGTAGCATCCAGTGGTATTGCATCCTTGCTATTACCAGGAGGTCGCACTACGCACTCAAGATTTGCAATACCAATTGCAGTCAACGAAGACTCTACATGCAACATTAGTCAAGGCAGTCAGTTAGCCGAATTGTTGATCCAGGCCAAACTAATAATTTGGGATGAAGCACCAATGATGCACAAACACTGCTTCGAGTCACTGGATAGAACACTGCACGATCTATTGCGATTCAAAGATCCTCAAAGCGGTGACAAAACCTTTGGGGGGAAGACTGTGGTCTTAGGTGGTGATTTCAGACAAATATTGCCAGTGGTGCCAAAAGGTTCAAGACAAGATATTGTTTCGGCTGCAATCAACTCTTCTTACTTGTGGCAATCATGTAAGGTTCTGAGATTAACCAAAAATCTACGTCTTAATACTACGGAACCAGGGGTTGACATGCAAAATATTCAACAATTTGCATCATGGTTGGCTACTATAGGAGATGGAACATTGGGAGGACCTAACGATGGTTATGCAAAGGTCGAAATTCCTTCCCAAATGTTGTTGCCATCTACGGGTGACCACATTGCCACAATTGTTGATAGTATATTTCCAATGTTCAAAAAGGGAGGTTGCCAACAACAATACATAGAAAGTCATGCTATATTGGCTCCAACATTAGATGTGGTCAATGCAGTAAATGCATTTATGAGTGATTTGCATGTTGCTGAGACCAAGACCTATCTAAACTGCGACACTGTTTGTAAGTCGGATTCAACAAATGGTATCCTATATGATATGCACACTCCGGAATTCCTTAATGGGTTGAAAGCTTCTGGCATACCGAACCATCAATTGACTTTAAAGATTGGATCTTCGGTAATGTTGTTGAGAAATATAGATCACTCCATGGGTCT
Organism: Ipomoea batatas; assembly: GCA_002525835.2. Taxonomy (NCBI): domain Eukaryota; kingdom Viridiplantae; phylum Streptophyta; class Magnoliopsida; order Solanales; family Convolvulaceae; genus Ipomoea; species Ipomoea batatas. Next base: position 259,202 of record NXFB01000050.1, read on the forward strand.
ATGCAATGGTACAAGACTTATCATTACTAGATTATTTGATCATGTTGTAAAAGCAAAGATTGTCACTGGTCACAATGTCGGCCAAGTAGTCTTGATACCAAGGATGTCAATGACTCCCATTGATACAAGATTGCCATTTCAATTCCAAAGAAGAGAATTTCCTCTGATGTTGTCATACGCAATGACTATCAACAAAAGTCAAGGCCAAACTTTAACACATGTTGGGTTACTATTGAGGAAACCAGTATTTGTTCATGGTCAACTATATGTGGCTGCTTCCAGGGTTAGCAACCCTACAGGTTAAAAATTTAATACCCAATCAAGGTCGAGAGAGTAGTAATTATACTACTAATGTTGTGTACCATGAAATTTTTAATAATTTGTAAATTTTTGTAAATTTAATAATCTTAAATAATAATTTCCTATTCATAAAGTTTTTGTATCATTTGTTGCATTACAACAAATTCAAATAAATTCTATTACATAATAGCTTTACTTCCATCCGTGCATCGCACGGGTATAATACTAGTATAATTATGTAGTGGTGCAAATCTCCTTCTTTTTCCAATGTGAAACAAGTTTTTGTTTTTTTGGTAAATTTACAGGGTCTTTCTCTCCGTCCGTTTAACGGTCCGGGGTCTACCCACGTTCGCTCCGGGAGCTGGCCAGGGGGAATCGTCACTTGTGAGAATTGAACTCGGGTTCTCCCGAAATTCCTCCCCACAAAGAGAGCTCACTTGCCACTTGAGCTACCCCACTGGGTTTGAAACAAGTTTTTGTGTCTAGCCTTTTTGCCTTCATTTTCTAACTTAAATGAGTTTATTTTGAGAATTAATTTTTCATTCACCCATTATCCATTTAGATTATACAATATATCAATCTCTTCATCTCACTACAAAAATTCGAATCTACTTTGACCCAATCCAAACCGAAAATGGACCCTGCAAATATTTGTACCACAATATAGTCACTTACTATGCCGTTTAATTTTTGCTATTTTTAACAACACAGTATTGTTTTCAATCTCTGCGTTTGTGTTGAGGCCAACGAGATTGAGAATGAGATTGCTGAGCTTAGGATAGGCCGCAGGGTGTTGTGATAAAGACAAAAGACTTACAAGTGACGTCCTAAGTTATTTCCCTGGTGGGGCTAAAGTTTGTTACAACTTAGATCAGTAATATAATGCATAATAATTTCAACATGCCAATTACATCAAACTTCACAGCAGCTTCTGTACTTCACTTCTGGGTTGTTTAATTTGATGTGTATATATATTTCAACTTGGCAATTACACTGAACTTCCTAGCAGCTTCTTACATAACGTTTGGGTTGTTTTATTTGAAAAAAAAAAAAAAAAACATATTGTAACATATAATTGAAAGTGGAGTTTTTGCGATAAAATTTTTATGAGAGGGTATCATTACATTGGATATCGTCTTAATGAATGGACCAAAAGGGTGTGAAATAGAGAATGGTCTAAGAACAAGTTTATCGGGTAAGTTAATTGAATCAAGCAATAGAATCGACCAACAAATTAAATGTAAAGAATGGAAAATGGGCTCAGCTTACTTTTGCATAGATGCTAACAAAAGTCTAGGGATGGAGGATAATGTAATGGATTAGGAACTAGGAAGGTTCAAGGGAATACCAATTCCATATCAAGTCTCATTCTCATGCCAACTCAATATTAGGTAGTCTCCTCGATCTCTCATTTTTTTTTTCCAAAACAAATTCAAGCTTGTGAGTAATGTGACTATAGTGTGTGATATCATATTACACATGCATCTTTACAGACTCTCAAATACAATTCGGTTAGAAATCACACAAGAGATAAAGCAAAGTACACACAACACAATAAGAACTTTAGCTAATTCACCACACATTCCTTTTTGAGGTATAGCCGGACTCCAAAAAGTTTGAGGTATAGGCCCTTGAACTTTAGCCGGAGTTTGGCCGGATGTTCGCCGTAGGATTGCCGGAAATATAATTGACCTGTAATCACAAGTCACCAACAGGTCAGTGGATTTAATTGCTCCAAAATACAATGTTTGTGGATTTAATTACAACCTTCAAATGTTCAAGGGCCTAATTGACTCCTTAGCAAAAGTTTGAGGGTGTATTTGACCCTTTTCCCTTTTTTTTTTAATACAACTAACCCTATTACAACATTGTAGTATATGTTCATACATGCCTTTTTAGTTTCTATACAATTAAAATCATAGAAGCATATGATGGATCGGGGACGAACTAGCCATACCCAGTCAGTCTAGTAGTCGCCCAACTTGATTTGGGCACAAAAGTGCTAACCTTTGAAAGCCCAAAACTACCCAATATTGAATTAATTCATTAATCAGTTATTAATATATTAATTCAATATCAATGACTCTTTATTGATTTCTTTTAAAGTTTTCAGCATTACCACGAACCATTAAGGTGTGGCTTTCTGGTTCATAGTCAAACTAGCACCGTGTAATATTTAATAACTTATTATTAAATAACTCGTAAGTCAGAAGTGACACATATCTCCGTATAATACTAAACTAGGCAAGCAAGTACACCTATAGTCCCATAAGGAACAAAAGGCGCACACTGAAAAAAACTAATCCACTATCTGTACGAGACAACCATGTCGTCTCAAGTCAAAAGATTATTGCATACTTGTAACATACAACATACTGATGACACGTAGGTAAACACCACGCGGTACGTTGTAGTCCGTTGTTGTTCAATGACTTGTTCTCTAACAATCATCCACATGTCTACTCTCCGTATCTCATACAGAATGACATGAGACTCACCATAAGAAGGACAATGTTCTAGTCTTATTAGAATTCTAATGCCCAATTAGAATTCATATGACTATGAACATTTTTATAAAACCTCATTTATTAATTCTTTGTCACTCATCTTCTTAACTCTTAAGAATGAAATTAAGAAGATCGTACGAAATAATATCAAATATTAACTAAGCTAAAATAAAAATAAATAAAACATTTATTTATTATATTTATTTAATAAGAAAACAATACCAAAACAATAAATATTGATACATGTCTAACAGTTAATGGTGTGGGCTGGTATTTATTTAACGAATTAAATTATCTAAAAATTCCGGGTGTTAATTTGGTCGAATCTCAATAGCCCTAACGACGAGTCCTGACTTGGAATCCTTATCTGCAGTATTCCAGAGCCGTATTTCGACAACACCTTCATTTCCATCGTCAACACTAAACTCTCCCAGCTTAATCTCCATCCATTCGTTGTTGCGGTATGCAGAGGAGCTCGTCGTCCCAGCTAAAGACACCTGCTTCTCACTGATACTCCTATTGTCATTCACATATCTCAAGGATGATGAGTATGTGAGGTCCATCCCGCGATGGCTGAGTTTAATCTTGTAGAGGAGGTATGCGGAATAACAAGTCATCTTCTCTAAGCGCATGGTATCCACCGTTCCACGGATGTCCAGCCACCACACTTCCAAAACCTCTGCAACTTCATATCTGCACGTATATAATTAATAATTAATGGTGTTGATATTAGTGTTTCATATTATTATGAATCTGAGGACTTTCCATCGTTTCACGTGTCTCAATCCAATAAAAAATATTGAAGGACACAAGGATTTAACGTGTAAAAATTGTAAGGTAAAATCACCCGCCTTTTAGGTTAAACCAAGTTAAAATCCACTATATATATAATTTGTAGTACATATATAGATGCAACTATGGCCATGGAGAAAAAAGAAAGAAGAAATATTGTATGTGAAAAAAGTTTCATCTCACAATATTCATAAGTATTACACTTTTTCTCTTCAGTATTACAATTTTTCTAATCTTCTAATATAACATTTTGATTTTGATATAAAATATTACAGTACATTTTTAAAATCAAAAGTCACTTTTTTCCTTATAAGTATTACATTTTTCTCTAATAAGTACTTCCTCCGTACCATTTTATGTGTCTAGTTCAGTTCACGAGACTTGACTGAAGTTATTTTTAATTCATTTTTTCATGATATTAGGTTTACTATTAGTATACAAAATTTATATATTTAGAAACTATACTAAAAGTACTACTAAACACAAAAAAATCAAATTTAATAATAAGTATACTAAAGAAAATAAACAAAGATGAAACAATTGGTTTGATCATGGGACATAGGGAGTAACAATTAATTAAATTATCTTTGATTAGTATTATATTTTTTTTCTCATACTATTTGATCAACTTCTAAATATTATACTTTGATATAAAAGTAATACTTTTTTTCTCAAAAATATTATATTATATTCATTATAAGTAAGGAACACATTATTTATAAAGAGTATTATATTTGTCAGGTATTAAATTTCATTTTAATATAACTTATCTCATAGATAAAGATAAAGATGGGTAAGACAGTATTACACGAGGCTGACCTATATAAATGATATAATGAAGAATGCAAGCAATCAGTTAGGGTGGATTTTGTTTAATTACTACCGCGTACGTACCCGGAGTCCCAAGTCCATGTCCAATGCATGGGATCGTCCACCCATTCAATCCCGAGGCTTCTTGCTTCTATCCGTAGACATTGCACTCGTATCAGTTCTTCCTCGTACTTTTGCTCCTCAAAGGCTTCATCAATCTCCTCTGCAAATTAAAGTAGCTAGATTAAACGAGTGACACAGAGACAGAGCCTTGATTGAATATGGAACATATATATATATATATATATATATATATATATATATATATATAGAAGATGAGAGAGAGACCTGATTGAGCGTGGAATTCAAGAATCTCAAATCCATATTCTTCTCCACAGTTCTCACGCTGCTCTTCTTCAATCATCCTTGCAGAACTCACAAGGGAATCATGGCAATGCTCCAACTGAACTGACTTCAGATTACTGCTAAGTTTTTCAATCCAACTTGGCATCTCTTTCAACTCAAAGCAATTTCTCAATACCAAGCGCTCAAGCTTTGGGAAAGGACAATCATCATAAACATCATCCGCCAGCTCCCAATGCATCAAATCCATAACAGAAATTAGCAAAAGCTTCAATTCAGGGAAGCCCCTCTTTACAGTTAGTTTCCACTTTTCTCCCACACAGGCATGATTCTTGAGTTTTAGCACCACAAGCTTGGGCAGCATACTGATAACGTTCATAGCTTCCCAGGGCACGAGAGTTTTTGCAAAGGTAATCTCCTTGAGGTTTTGTGGAAAAGTATAAGGCCGCAGTTTTATAGGACAATAGCTGCCCTGAACTTTTAGCTTCTCCAGCTTATTTAAGCAGTTCAGATTATCTAAACAACGGTGGCATCTGCATCCTTGGGCGAGTATTCCCAACTCTTTAACATTTGGAATCCTCAAAAACACTTGTTTTGTACACTGAAAGCTGTTCAACCAATACAGTGTCTGTAGATTTAGTTGAACCACTTTTGGTGTATACATTGGGAGCTGATGGTGTAACTCAAGGTGCCTTAATTGTGGCAACTCCCATATTCCATGAGGTAGCATACGGACACCATTGATATCTTCACGAATAACAAGTGTTTGCAGATTCCGATTCCTGCTCACTGGTATGGAGGTGAGCAGCCAGTTTGAGGCTAAAGCTAGATATCTGAGAAGAACTACATCTTTAATATCTGAAGGTATACTTCCTTTGTAGTCAAGTACAATTAAGTCCAGCACTCTTAACATCTTAAAAGAGTTGGCTGTCATCTTAAAATTGCTGGCTAGCGATTCTAAATGCCAATCAGGATCGTTCCATTCACGCATATCAAAGCATAAAATGGAACGGGATTCGTTCAAAGCAATATTAAACGGAAAACGTTGAGATGCTATTTTAAGACTTAACCAACGATTTCCATCAGAATGAACAACGTTATGATGAAGTTCACTGCCATCTCTGGTGCACAGAAGTTTCTGTTTTTTAGCCTTGCTTGCACACAGGTCATGTAATAGATCATGCATCTTACATGTTTCAACTTTGCCAGTATTGTTGTTAGTGCTTCTCCCACTTTTCATTATCAGGCTTCTATTCATAAGATCCTGCAAATATTCTTCACCTGATTCTTCTAGGGTCTTTTGACTAGCTTCTTTTATGAATCCCTCAGCAATCCATAATCTAACCACTTTCTTAATTTCAATCTCACTGTCTTCAGGAAAAGCTCCTAAATATAGAAAACAACTCTTCAAATGGTACGGCAAGTTGTTGTAACTCAAATTCAGTATTCTGGAAAACTGTTGAGATCGATCAAAATTCACCAATGAGTTTAAGGTTGATTCAACACTCTTCCACTCATCTACTGCCATATTGGCGGATAGATGTCCTGCTACCACCACAACTGTAAGTGGTAATCCTCTACAATTCTCAACAATCTTCCTCCCTATCCTTTCAAATTCTTTGTTTAAACATTCTTTTATCAAAAGTTTTTGACAAAATAAATCCCAACTTTCTTCAGAATTTAAGAATCGCATCTCATAATTAAATGACTTACTGGAACAAGCATAGCTAGCTACCTCTTGGATTCTAGTTGTCAATAATATTCGACTGCGAGTGTTGTTCTCAGGAAAACATCTTTGGACATTATCCCATGCTTCAGTGCTCCATATGTCATCCACGATAATGAGATATCTCTGTCCCTTCAAACTTTTCTGCAGTTGTTCTGCTAGCTCACCATCTTTCTGAGTGTTAAGGTCATCGCGCATTGGCATGACAGAGCGACAAAGATCAAGGAGCACTTGCCTGTTATTGAGATCTTGAGACATGGTTGCCCAACCACAACAGTCAAAATAAGACTGAACAGCAGAGTCATCATAAATTCTCCTTGCAAATGTTGTCTTGCCAATACCTCCCATGCCTACAAGCCCCATAACTTGTCGTTGTTCATTTGAGGACCGAAGGAGCTGACCCTTAAACTCGTCGAATTCTTCGGCGTGTCCTACCGTTGTGTCCTTGAGTTTATTTTGAGTCCATTGCGAGGGTGATGGAGTCTCCAGAATTTGCAAATCTTTAGCAGGGTGGTTTGCATTCTCTGTCATCTCCATCAGCTGTTCAACGTCTTCAAGTACGCGCAGTAAGGTCTGATCAACTGTCTCATGATGAATCTCCTGTATTAGCTCTGCTTCAATGTCATATTCTGCTTTCACTGCTACTTCTCTAATTTTTGCTGTCACCTCATTCAGCTCCTCATTGTAGACGGCTTTCTTGTCAGATTCGTCAAGAAACATCTGCAAAAGCCCAAGCTTTTCATGGAGAGACTTGATATGCTGTCTGTCCTGGAAAATCAGACGTGGGTTGAATTGCAGGAACTCAAGCTCTATTGTTCGCATCAAAGAAGTTACTGCAACGCAAGCCATCGACGACTTGATATTTCTGTTGTATTGTTTTCAATCTCTTCTATGTTTGTGTTGAGGCCAACAAGATTGAGAATGAGATTGCTGAGCTTAGAATAGGCCGCAGGGTGTTGTGATAAAGTCATCAAAAGACTTATAACCAGCGTCCAAAGTACGCAATGAACAATAATTTCAACTTCACAGCAGCTAATTAATTTTACATGTATGGTGGGGCTAACGTTAGTAATGCACAAAAATTACTACTCCCTTGGTTAGGTATACATTGATTGCTTAATAAATTGGATTCATAATTTTTGTTCCTGCTCTCAATCTCGGTGTTTGTGTTGAGGCCAACGAGATCGACAATGACATTGCTAAACTTAAAATTGAATACGCCGCGCAAACACAGGTGGGGCTAACGTTGTTACAAGCCACATCAGTAATGCACAATAATTTCAACACCACAAATTACATTGATGATTGACCTACCCAACAGCAACTAATTCTGTACTTCACCTTTGGGTTGTTTTATTTGAAAAAAAAAAGTAAAAAAAAAAAAGAAAAAATATATTGTAACATATGCTCCAATGAAAATTATTATTTTCACTCAGTAAAATAACTACATAATTTAATGATGATGATAATAAATATTATTCATATTAAAATAAAATTATAAAATATATATATATATATATATATATATATAGGGATGCACTCTCGTGCGAACTCTCGCCCAGGTAGGAAATGAGAACGCTCCACAGCCGTCCACGTGTCCAGATCAACGAATCAGATGCAATTTTAAAAAAATGACGCAGTGGCATTTTCGTAAATAACTGGAACTTTGGTGCGCCTAGTTTCACTTGTGAGTGCACCTAGTTTCACTTACAAGTGCACCTATTTTCGCACCTATTTTCACTTACAAGTGCGAGTAATTTACCTTGTTAATATTCATGCACCTATTTTCGCAAATATTATCACTTACAAATGTAAGTAATTTACCTTGTTAATATTCATGCACCTGGGTGCAACCTAGGTGCACCTAGTTTTAACATAGGTTGCACCTAGTTATAACATTAAGTGCACCTAGTTATAACATTAGGTGCACTTAATATTGATGCTCACTGTACAATTCACTTGCACCTGTAATACATTTTACTTGCATCTGCAATACATTTTACTTGCACTTGTGCAAGTAATTTACTTTGTTAACATTCATGCACCTGGTTGCAACCTATGTGTACCTAGTTATAGCATTAGGTGCACCTAGTTATAACATTAGGTGCACTTAGTATTGATGCTCATTGTACAATTTACTTGCACTTGTAATACATTTTACTTGCACATGTGCACCTATTTTCACTTGTAGGTGCAAGTAATTTACCTTGTTAACATTTATGCACCTGGATGCACCTATGTGCACCTAGTTATAACATGACGTGCACCTAGTTATAACGTTATGTGCAACTACATTCCGGACACGTGTCGCGCTGTGATTCGTTCGTATTTCTCTCCTGGGCGGCCAGTACGCATTTGAACGCGATCCTATATATATATATATATATATATATATATATATATATAATTACAATAAAAGAGGTAATAAATAAATTAAATTTTAACTTGATATAATAAAAATCAATATATATAATCTAAATTGATAAATATAATAATTTTAAACTAAGAAAATTTTATATATACTTTTTGAATGTGCGCACAATTAGACCAAGAATTTTATTATTTGGATCAGCCCAACCCATCTCATTTAAAAATATACTAAATGCACATTATTCATGTACTGAATGTACATTATACAAAATAATGTACTTTCAGTACTCAAATAATATATTTTTCTTAAATAAAATATACATTTTTAATATATTAATAGTACATTATTTGGGTACTGAATTTACATTATTTGATAATATGATACACACAACAATAACGATTGATATTTAATTAGGAATTTGTAGGTGTAATAATTTTCAACTAAAAGAAGTGAATAAACAAAACGTTTTATTCTTTTATTTTTTGGGTTATGGGTTGAACCAAGATTTTTATTGTTTGACCTGGCCCAACCCAACTCATATTTTAATGGGAAAATGACACTTTTTCCCCCTATGTTATGTGCATATAGCATTTTTCCTCTCTTGTTATTAAAGTGACAGTTTTTTCCCTTGAAATGTTAAATTGACATTTTTACCCTTAAAAATAATTATTTTATTATTTTTCTTCTCCTACAAATTATTACTTATATGTATGGATGATCACGATTCGGTTCGAACTTAACCAAACACTGCAGCAATCATACCGAAATAGTATGGACGGTTCTAGTTACGATTCAGAACCGAAAAAATAAAATTAAATAATTGTTGAACCGTGAACTGGAACTGAACCACAGTCATATATAGTGAAAATGATCAAACACTTATTTGATAAATCAGCACTGTTCTGTTCCAATTTTGATTTTGAACCGCCAATCAAAACTTATTTATTTATTTTTATAATTTTATTTCTTATTTAAAAATAGTCTAAGTTTAACAATTATTTTATTTTATTTTTTCGGTTCTGAACGTAACCGTAACCGTCCATACTTTTTAAGCTCAATTGCTACGGTGTTCGATTAGGTTCGTATCGAACCGTAATCTTCCATACATATTAGTAATATAATTGGTTGGAGAATAAAAATAAATGAAATAGTTATTTTTAAGGGTAAAAATGTCAATTTAACATTTCAGGGGGAAAAACTACCACTTTTAAAATAATTGAGGGGGAAAAACTGCCACTTTAATAACTCAGGGGAAAAAAGTGCTATATGCACATAACTTAAGGGGAAAAAGTGCCATTTTCCCTATTTTAATTGATCACTAATAAATGTAATAAGCCTAAACTAAATAAATTAAGAAAAAAAAACTTAAATGTTTTTTTTTTAAATGTTTTGGACTAGGACAAATTTTATGTAAAATTATTGTGCGGACCACAAAAACGACGTTGTTTTTATGTTAATTTTTGTTTGCTCCATGCGCGTGTTAGAATAATGAACATTTTGAAGTAAGATAATGTATTTTATGAGTTAGAAATATTATCAGCACATAGCTTTGAAGTTTTAAAAGTTGTGTAGGACAAATACTTAATTTTAAAAGTTGTGTAGGACAAATACTTAAAAAACTAGTGTTAAATAAAACTTGATTTTAAAAGTTGTGTAGGACAAATACTTAATTTTTTTTTGAAATATTATCAACACATAGCTTTGAAGTTTGCTTTGGTTTAAAACAAATACTAAAAGTATTTTGAAAATAAAGCTCTAACAGGCCATTTGGTTGTAAGAAAAGAATTAGGAGAAAAATGAATTGTAATTCCGTAAGAAATAAATAAAGTGAAATTAAAGTAAGAATTCAAATTCTATTATTTTATAGACAATAATAGAATTATTAGAACATTCAATTATAGTGTTTAGTATATCCAATATAGCAAAACTAACACTTCAATATGGAGTTCGTAACCGATTCTCTCTCTGAGAGCGCCACACTAGCGGTGACCACTAGGTCGCCGGAAGAGGACGACCAACTGCAGCGCAGTACCAAGAAATCAAAGAGAGGGCGTGAAGAGGCGAATACGACGGCTATTCCCGGGACGGAAGAAATGGTTCAAAGAAACCCTCCTATCTGAGGGTCTAATGTCGCCGGAGTCTTCTCAATGGACGACACCAGTGGAAACTCCTAACCTAGCGTGGATGCGTAAGGAACAGAGGACCTTCGAAGAGAAGGAGTTCGATTCAAACGACGACGTAATCAACGGGGCGAACATTGATCCGAATTGCCCAGTTATCCTGGTCACTAGAGAAGAAAAAGAAAGACTGCGTCGCCCTTGGCGTAGATCCCTAATTCTCAAAGTACTTGGCAGAAAGGTTAGCTATTCTTACCTAAATCAGAGCCTACAGCGCATGTGGAAAACTGAAGCGGGATTCGAGCTCATTGCATTGGACCAAGACTTTTATTTGGCAAGATTTGAATCAATGCGTGATTATGACTTTGCTAGATTTGAGGGGCCGTGGATTGTATTGGATCACTACCTGACTATTCAAGAATGGGTCTCAAATTTTAACCCACGGAGTAACAGAACGAACAAGCTGCTTGTTTGGGTGAGATTTCTGGCCATTCCAATAGAGTATTTCGAAGAGGAGTTTCTAATGAAAATCGGCAGGCAAATAGGACGGCCGATCAAAATTGACACCACCACAAGCAACCTCAATTGGCAAGTTTGCAAGACTATGTGTTGAAGTGGATCTCTCCAAACGGTTGCTGTCAAAATTCACAGTAGGTGACACTGTAATCCCAATTGAATATGAGGGCATCCACTTAGTGTGCTTTAAGTGTGGTGTATATGGCCACAAGCAAGAACAATGTGGAGGGATGGGTCCTGAAGGCCAGATGGAACCGGAAAAGAGACCAGTAAGCAGCCAAGGTGATACACACCAACACGCCGCTATGGAAACAGAGAACGCGCCGGTCAGAAAACCAAGGAATGATTTCAAGAATGACTTCGGTTCTTGGATGTTGGTCGTAAAGAGGGATAGGAGAAACCAGAGAAGAGGTGGGAGTCAACCACATGATGATGTATAAATGGGAGTGTAAAAGTGGGTGTGTTATGTCGTTCCGCTGAGGATTGGGGTTATGGCACGTAATCGTATGAATTACTAGACACTAGAGTATGTGAATTAATTAGAATCTAGGCACCTAAGCATTGTAAGCCCCCAAAATTACCCCTATTCTCATAGTAGGAAAATTAGGTTGAAATTGGTAAGGCTCGAGGTCTCCATCCAACTTTCGTTGTAATGAATCCCTCTCCTAGACTACCAATTAATTGTGGCCATCAATCAATAACAAGTAGAAAGAAATCCCCAAATCAACATAAACCCTAGGTAAAAGGTTCAATCCCTTTATGCAATAATCATAAATCGAACATCAAGATTAACAATGGATCCCCTAATCCAAACCCATAAGCGAATTACTCACGCATGATTGAAGTACAGAGCAAAGCAATAATAAATAACCATAAACATTGCAAGAAATCTGAGAAGAAAGGAAATAAAAGAATAAGAGAACTTAATTGATAAATCCAACTTCAATCCGAGATTCCAAGCTTGAAATTAAATAATCTAATGTATAACTAATCTAAACTATGCTAGGGAAATATAAAGAGAAGGGGAAAATAATCTAACTAGGGTTCAGAACTATGTAAGGGAACCTCCCTTAATTGTAAAGAATAGGTAGAATATATAGGAGATAGATGGGCCTTGGCCCATTAGGCAACTTCCAATTCTTTTCCAATTTGTATTCTTGTTTCCTTTCTTCCTTGTAATTCCCTTTTCTTCCAGAACTTGTCCAAAATGCTCCACAATTCTTCCTTCGTTGTTTCTTGTAGATAATTCAACACTTGGACAATATAACACACAAACAATTCCCAATTTCACTGGGATAAAGAAAATAAGCATCAAAACAACTAAAATAAGGGGTGAATAATTGTACAAAATAGTGGATATCAACTCCCCCACACTAGAACTTTTGCTTGTCCTCAAGCAATTACCCAAGATAATCCACCCTCCAGGTACTACAACTGTTACACTTCCTTCCTGCTCAACCAATCATTCCACCAACCATCTCATACAACCTATCCTGCTTCAAGAATCATCTCAGAATCACAAGTGAGTTCCCCTCTCAGGCCAATAACCGGGCACCCGAAACTAGGTAGATTAGAACCCTGTATGCACATGTACTCAGTTGAGATTATGTAAGACTTGGCTTAAGATGAACTCCCATAGACATGCCCTTCATACTCACATAGATCACTCTAAAACTGCATGCTAAGATCAAATAGGACTTTATTTGGCTTGTAATGGGGCTAAGGGTGAGTGGCTGAAGAAAGAAGGGGTATGGAAAAATGCACAAAAGAGAGAGAGTTTCACACCCATTCACAGCTTAAACCTAGAGGAGATATGGAAAATACGAGCAAGAGAGCAAAATAATTGAAAACACAAGAGTATTCTAAACTAGTGGGGGTGAGGACATTTATTCTAACAACCTGACTTGCACTTTTATTTATCCTTCTTTTTCTTTCTTTTCACAAACCTTTTCTTCACTTTCAAACTCTTTTTCAAACTTTTCTTTAACAACAATTTCTCACTTTTCTTTTCTTTCTTTTCAACCAACAAACATTTCCTTTTCTTTCATTCAATCAACCAATAACTTCTTTCACAACATCCCCACACTAGAACAAAGATAACAGGAATAACTCTATCAAAAGTAAGCTCAAAAAAGGAAATCTCCTCTAAATTAAAGAACAAATGCTACATTCTCTTTAAGGGTGAATGGAATATATGGCTGAGGGCTAAGGGTTAAATGATAGGGCTAAACAAGAAAAATAATACAACGAATGGGGTTAAGTGCTTTGCACTTATTAAACAAAAACAAGGCTCAAAGGGGACAACTAGGGAAAACAATTATAATAAAGGGTAGGTTTAAAGGCTTGGGCTACAACAATGGCCTATATCACTTCAAAGCATGCAAATTCTAGACTTCACTATGAGAGCACTGAGACAAGCTATGACAGAACAGGTATCACCGGAATCCCACATAAACCTTCACTAGCAATGCATAACACACAGGAGAAACATTTAGATTAGAGGTTAACCCAACTATTGGCAAGAGACTGAATTAAACACAAGCTCAACCTTGAATCATCCCTGACAAGCTAAGCTGCACAAGTACCACCAAACAAACCACAAACCAGCAGAAAGGAAAGTGGTCACAGCCACAATACAAGGAAAGCATACTACCTTCAGCTGCAAATTGAGTCCTTCAAGCAAACTTCATCCAAATTTCATCAGAAATAGTACCCCCCACACTGAAACTAGACATCGTCCCTGATGGACAACCAAGGCCCCTCATACGAAAAAAAAATAAAGAGATATCAAACTAGAAAACAGAAAAACAAATAGGA
>NXFB01000050.1:273626-297610 GCA_002525835.2 Ipomoea batatas
GTGACCCAAAGACCTCTAAACTGCAGTTCAGCATTGGAATTTGAGAAAAATGTCACGGGTAGGGTCACGGCCGGGAGGGTGGCCGTGACCCAGAGCCCTGGATCGCCCTGTCGACACTGGAAATTGTTGGAACTCCTCACGGGCAGGGTCACGGCCGGGATGTGGCCCGTGACCCAGAGCCCTCGTTTGCTCGGTACGTACTGGAATTTCTAGGCGGGTGTCACGGCCTGGGTCACGGCCGGGATGCGGCCCGTGACCCAGAGCCCTCCTTTGCTCTGTTCTGCTGGAAAACGACGCCAAGGCGTCACAGCCGGGGTCACGGCCGTGAGCCTGACCGTGATCCAGGCTCCTCTTTGCGCACTTCTGTTCTTTTCGCACCCAAGTTCAGTTTCACCTGCAAGTTAGTCCAAAATATATCCTAAAACACTTCTAAACTGTCCCAAAGCCTAACCTCTTCAATTCTAACTATTCCCCACTCTCTCAAAAATAAAACAGTGCAAATTTCTCACCAAAATAACCCAAAGAACACCCTGTAAACAAAGAAAAATTCCTAACTCTACTCCGAACTAAGATAAAAAGAAAAATGCAGTAAAATAAAGTGCAAAAAGTAAAGGATAACATGGGGTGCCTCCCATGAAGCGCTAAGTTTACTGTCGTAAGCTCGAATCAACCTCATGGATATCAGGTGGGATTGGGAACAACGCGATCCGGTGGTCTTTTGAACTTAGACAGTTCCCTCATCCATCTTTTGTAGAAACCATCAGGACCAAAGAACCTTTTCTTTTGTTTCAGCACACTTGACTTTTCAGGGGGTTCAGGATCAATAGGGGAAACATGCAAGTCCCCTAACTCAATTTTACTACTTTTATCAGTGCACTCACCCAGCCCTTCTATCAAGTAACATTCATCAACATAAGAGGGTTGGTGCTTCGCCATTTTGAATATGTCAAACTCTATCTTGTTCTCAGCCACCTCCATCACGAGTTTTCCTCTCCTTACATCAATAAGTGCACCAGTAGTAGCTAGAAAAGGTCTACCAAGTATAATAGGAACCTTGGCATCCTCCTCTATATCTAGCACAACGAAATCCCCCGGTATAAAATATTGATCAATCATGATCGGAACATCCTCAAGAATCCCTACTGGCCGCTTAATGGACTGATCTGCCATCTGTAGAGTCATGAAAGTAGGCTTTGGTGTGCCCAGGTTGAGTCTCTTGCATAGAGAATATGGCATGAGGCTAACACTGGCACCCAAATCACACAGGGCACCCCCAACTACAAATCCACCAATGATGCAAGGAATGGAAAAACTACCTGGATCTTTCAGCTTAGGAGGTAATTTATGTTGAAGAACTGCACAGGTCAAAGCTCCTTCGCTTAGATCCACCACCGCACTCTTCTCTGGCTTTTTCTTATTGCCTAAAATATTCTTCAAAAACTTCTTGTACGATGGAATCTGAGTGATTGCTTCAACAAAAGGCATGGAGATCTCCAGCTTATCTAACATCTTCTGGAACTTGCTCTCTCTATCAGACTCCTTTGATTTCCACAACCTCTGTGGATATGGTAACAGGTTGTAAGGTATAACAGGGTCATCTGCCTTCTTGTTCTTCCTTTCATGCTTCTTACTCGGAACACTCTTATCTGGCACAAGGGCTTTTCCTTTAGCACTATCTCTCTGAATCATAGGCTCCTCCTCACTCTCATCAGGAACATCCTCAACCTGAACGCCCTCATCCTTCTTATCAGCTTTCTCAGGCACTGGATCATTCGAAGGAAAAGGGGGATCCTTCAAAGCTAATCCGCTTCTAGTGGTGACTGCATTTACTTGGTGTCTTGGATTCTCTGTGCTTGCTGGTAGTCTACCATTCGAAAATGAGGATTGATTAGGCATTTGATTACTACCTCCTTGCTGATGAGCCGTGAGGTTCTGTATCTGTGCTTGTGCAGCCTCTATGGTGGCCTGTAACTTATTTATCTGAGTTGACTAAGCCATCATGTAGTTCATGGGAGTCTGCATATTAACCTCCTGAGATGGTCTAAAGGAACCTTGACCCTGAGTGTTCCCAAAATTCTGATTTCCTTGCTGGAACTGCCCTTGAGTTGCGTTCTGATTAGTCTGCCCAAAATTCTGATTGTTTCTCCACTGAGCTTGGTTTCCACCCCTATTCCCTTGATTACCTTGAAATCCTGGTGGGTTGTTCCTCACTTGATTTCCCTGATTGTTCCACGAAGGAACAAACTGATTCCTTCCTTGTTGCTGATGGTTCCCATAACCTTGTCCCTGGCCCTGTGGTCTAGAGTAACCAATGAGATCAACTTGCTCCACATTAGGCTGAGGGACTTGGTTACCAGGGTCTAACAAATAACATGTCTGAGCTGTATGATTTCCACCACAAATTTCACAACAGGCTACAAGAAGTACCTGTTGCACAGAATATGGATTAGGAACATAAGGGTTCTGTGGAATCAGTGGAGGCTGAGCAACTGCCTGGACACTCTGAGTGGGAGCCTGTACTATCTGCTTGAGCATGTGTTGTATGGTATCCAGCTGAGCTTGCATTGTCATCTTCTCTTCAACTTCGAACATCCCAACTGTCTTCTCTCTCTTGGGTAAATCATCCCCCTCAGTGTACCAGTAAGTATTGTTAGAGGTGATCCTCTCAATCAACTGCTCTCCAGCTGCCGGTCCCATATCAATGAAAATACCCCCAAAAGATGAGGTATCTAGAATAATCTTTGACCGGTTAGACAATCCCTCATAGAATGAGGAAATAAAATCACCTGAGGTCATCAAATTCTTCGGGCACTGCCTCCTCAACTCCTTAAATCTCTTCCAAGCCTCAGGAAGATCTTCACTGCCAAGCTGCTGAAAATTCTGAATCTGTTTCTTTAACTTGGCAGCCTTGGAAGGACGACAATACTCCTGCATGAAAGCCTTGTGAAGCTATTCCCAGGTAATAAAATGGTTGGCTGGAAAGGAATTCAACCAACTCTGTGCTTGATCTCTCAGGGAAAAAGGGAACAGTCTCATCTTGATGGCCTCACTAGGAACACCATTCATCTTGATGGTCTGGCAGATACGGTCAAAATTCACAATATGGGTTTTCGGGTCCTCAACCCGCGATCCTCCAAACTGATTATTCTGGACCATCTGAATGAGAGCAGTCTTCAACTCAAAATTGTTTGCTTCAATTCTTGGATACACAATGCAATCTTCTTCAGTGAACTCAGGAGCTAAATGGGCTGCCATTGGATCTGCCTGTGGAACCTCCTGGGCAAACTGCTGAAACAGGTTGGGATTCATCTGATGGAGAAGATTTTGCATCCCAACCCCATAGCCTGGTTGCTGGTACACAGGCTGCTGCTGCATGAAAGGAGCTTCCAATCCTCCCCCAACATAGACATTCGGGTTTGGATCGGCCCTGAGGTTCTGTGCCTGATTATGAACATTTGGTACTAGGGGATCAGCACGAACTCCAGGGTTGTCCCCAACCGCCTCTCTCTGCCTCGGGTGCTGTTGTGTGTTGACACCAGTGTGGGCTGGTTGCCCAGTATTGCTACTGTCTCCGGTCTCCATGTCTACTTCAAAGTTCTGGAACTCTTGAAGCCAATCACGTAACACCTTCTTTTCCCTCCTTAACTTCCTCTCAGGATTTGGATCGTAGGGACGAAGATTCGTGCTCCCTTTCAATCTAGTGTGCATAAAAGGAGGGAAACCTGCTGTCAAACACTACCACAGACACACTTGGAAGAAACTGGTTATGGGTTAGTGCAAATAAAGAATTTTTTTTTCGAATAATAAATAAAAACTTGATCTCCTAAAATTCACTAACTCTAATGCTAGTAAGAAATTAATCACACAATTAAAACCAAATAAACCAATCCCCGGCAACGGCGCCAAAATGTGATGATGTATAAATGGGAGTGTAAAAGTGGGTGTGTTATGTCGTTCCGCTGAGGATTGGGGTTATGGCACGTAATCGTATGAATTACTAGACACTAGAGTATGTGAATTAATTAGAATCCAAGCAACTAATAACTGAATGATGAGAATTAAAAGAAAACACTTGACTGAGGAGATAACTGTATGATAAGGGAATGAGTTAGATTAGGGGGATTGCAACCTTAATGTTCTAACAATCTCAAAATTAGGGAAAGAATAATTAATCCAGGGATTTATGGGCAATTCACAAAAGAATTCAATTCAGCTACTTTCGTAATCAATAAACAGAATTAGGCTACAATTGCCCCACTGTCGTGATGCATCAATCATAACCTTAAGCACCTAAGCATTGTAAGCCCCCAAAATTACCCCTATTCTCGTAGTAGGAAAATTAGGTTGAAATTGGTAAGGCTCGAGGTCTCCATCCAACTTTCGTTGTAATGAATCCCTCTCCTAGACTAGCAATTAATTGTGGCCATCAATCAATAACAAGTAGAAAGAAATCCCCAAATCAACATAAACCCTAGGTAAAAGGTTCAATCCCTTTATGCAATAATTATAAATCGAACATCAAGATTAACAATGGATCCCCTAATCCAAACCCATAAGCGAATTACTCACGCATGATTGAAGTACAGAGCAAAGCAATAATAAATAACCATAAACATTGCAAGAAATCTGAGAAGAAAGGAAATAAAAGAATAAGAGAACTTAATTGATAAATCCAACTTCAATCCGAGATTCCAAGCTTGAAATTAAATAATCTAATATATAACTAATCTAAACTATGCTAGGGAAATATAAAGAGAAGGGGAAAATAATCTAACTAGGGTTCAGAACTCTGTAAAGGAACCTCCCTTAATTGTAAAGAATAGGTAGAATATATAGGAGATAGATAGGCCTTGGCCCATTAGGCAACTTCCAATTCTTTTCCAATTTGTATTCTTGTTTCCTTTCTTTCTTGTAATTCCCTTTTCTTCCAGAACTTGTCCAAAATGCCCCACAATTCTTCCTTCGTTGTTTCTTGTAGATAATTCAACACTTGGACAATATAACACACAAACAATTCCCAATTTCACTAGGATAAAGAAAATAAGCATCAAAACAACTAAAATAAGGAGTGAATAATTGTACAAAATAGTGGATATCACCACAATCTGGCTACCACGGCACTGGCCGAAGACAACTCTCACCCGTCCCCAACGATCCGAATCAACTCGCTACCACCTCGAGATTTGCCATGCTTGAAGGCCTCCAAGAAGATGAGGCCCTGCTCCCTGGAGTTCAAATCGAATTACCAATGAACAACTTTAATCCAAACACAGCCCTACCCAGAATTCGCATGAGTCAACAGCCCAGAAACAACAGTGAGACCCCAAGGCCAAGAGGAGAGAATTTAAGAGTTAGCTTTGCGCATGATCAGTCTAGGCAGCCCCAGGTGACGAATCGGGGTGATCCTAGAGGCAGAGGTGGATGTGGAGGACCCCCCAAGACGTGCAGCAGCAGAGGCCGAACACACGGTGGTTAGGGGCTCAAACTGAGGGAAGCAAGTCACGACCACGGTTGTCCACCATGACAGTGATCACCCAGAGTTATCTCATATGGTTGGCAATGAGTTTCAACTCCAGGAGGACCCCCCTTATAACCCCAGAGTCTTCAACAAACCTCCAGATCCTCCAGACGAAACTATGCTTGATGCTGACCGATAGAATGGCCAGATTGGCCACATGGCTGATAATAGCCAGCGCTCTTGAGCGTAGTTTCATCCAACTTGCTCCGGGCCTGTAAACAGCTTACTCGACAATTTGATGAAGTAAAGTTCGAAGCTATATTGCGTGAACAGAATGCAGTCGCGGTTTGTCTAGCTAAAATGGCCAGGCAGCTCTCGCACGGTGTTCATGTCTTCTCCAATCCACCAGGGGCTGTAATGACGCTGCTCGAGAATGACTGTAAGGGAATTCCGCAATGGCGTTTTGTTCCTACTTCTAGCTGATGAATTCTTTGTACTTATCGGGTGTCCCCCTTCCACTAATAAATTAAAAAAAAAAAATTGGAAGGGGAAACCCAAGTTTACAAGTTTGAGGCGTCCATTTGCCGTCATAATGGAAGACCAAATTTATCTTCATCTAGGAGTTGGATCATGTCATCTAGAGGATGGTTAAGGAAGACTGTGCCTTTTAGTCCACCCGTCGATTTAGCTAGGAAGTCAGATGCACTGTTGAGCTCTCTGTGAATGAATGCACTCAAGATATTATCCGTGTGATTTCCGAGGTCTAACCCTTGGGTAATCGCATCGATTACCTTTTTTGAGACGCTCTCGAAGCAGATTTGCTTGCCGCCCAGAGTTTTTGCAAGTTAGATTCCTTTGAGAAGAGCCCATGCTTCAGCCATATCTGCTAGACATGAGCCAATCTCACAAGTGAACCCTTTCAACCATTCTCCTTGGTCGTTCCTGGCGGGCCCTCCACATCTGGCTTTCTTAGCGATAGGATCAAAGCTGTCGTCCACATTTACCTTTATCCATCCTGTAGGAGGTCTTTACCATTTGATTAAAGTCTAAGTATTGCAGTTCGGTTGGGGTCCTACTTTTCTTGCCCTCCCAAAGGCTTTGTTTATTTCTGTCACCTGAGCTTGCACCTAGTAGGTTTTCTGTCCCACCACAAGATGTTTTCCATTTAAATTTTAAACCCTTGATTCCTGCGTCTAGCCATTCAACAAAATCTAAACTCTGGGTTCTCTGGGACCTGCCTCCCATAATAGATTGGCATCTAGGCATTTGCGCAAAATGTGTTCTGTAGATTCCGCAGCATTAGCACAAATTTCGCATTTGTTATAATCTGTAAAACCCCTTTTTTCCCTGTTCACGTTAGTCATCAACATGTCTTGGCTAGCTTGCTAGCCATAGGAATGTGTGAATGCGGGTAGCGACTTTGAGTTTCCAAATATTGCTCCAAGATCTCGAGCCATTGGAGCCTGGTGCCTTAGTAATCATATAGTACGCCGACGAAACAGAGAAATCCTTTACTCTTTCTTCCCCCCATCCGAGGGTATCATCTCGCTCAGTATCTTCTATTAGCGTAATTGGAGCTAGTTGATCAAGAACTTCCACTGGTAGTAAATTAGATATTTTTGGGTAGTTCTATCCTATTGATTCAATCCAGCAGTTCGCGACGCAAGCGTAAAGTTCTGGCAGAAGGAGGTTAATGGAAATGTATTCTACAAAACGGCGATGACCCACCAAGGAGTCAAGCCAGAAAAGGGTGTTCATACCATTCCTTTCCAACTTCGTGGTGCCTTTTTTTAGTACTGGTACTGCTTTAAGAATTCCTTTCCACGCGTTTGACATGGTCAATTTAGGTAGCCATGTTGTAGGGTCGGGGCTGTGGACTGCATAATTTAGCTTTCAATAGTTCCGTCCAGAGGCTCATTTCTTCTGATTGTAGTCTCCACCCGAGTTTGGTTTAAAATGCGATATTCATAGCTTCTAAATTCCTAATGCCCAATCCTCCTTGATCCTTGTCTTGAGTCACACTGTTCCATGCCACAAGGTTGCATTTCCTCACATTATCGGTGCTTCCCCATAAGAATCCACGGATTAGCTTTTCTATGGCCTTTATTACTCTAGTTGGGAGGAGGGTGGTGATAGCATTGATTGGGCTAGAACTCTCCTACCTGCAAAGGATAGGGTCTTCCTTCGCCAACCTGCCAGTCTGTTCTGTACTTTGGTGATGAGTCTATCAAATGAATCTTTTTTGAGTTTTCCATGTAAGGAGGGAACACCCAAATATCTGCCTAGGTCATCTGTTTTAGGAATATCTAGTGTATCTATGATTGCTTGTTGGGTATTTCTTGAGAAGAAAATGGTAGACTTTTGGTGATTCACGCGTTGCCCAGACTGGCCTCAGAATTCATCTAAATAGAGTTTGATAATTGAGGCTTGTTGCGTCGAAGCTTCACCGAATAGAACCATGTTGTCTACGAACAGTAAGTGAGAGATGCACGGTCTATTTCTTGCCATTGTTATGCTCTTCCAGTCACCGCTTGTCACCTTGCTATTAATCAGGTGGCTAAGGCGTTCGATGCAAAGTACAAATAAAAGATGTGAAATTGGGTCCCCTTGGCGAATGCCTCTGCTCGGTCTAAACTAATCTGATTGATTGCCATTGAGAGAGATTGCTTGTCTTGAGGTTGATACACATGACATTATATTTCTTGTCTAGATGTCATTGAAACCTACCTCCCTTAGGGCATCGTGGATGAAGCTCCATCTTACCCGGTCATAGGCCTTTTTGAGGTCGATTTTAATCATCATCCACCCCTTCAAACCGCTCTTTGATTTCATTGAGGATAGTATTTCCTAGTATATCAAGATGTTGTCCTAGATTTGTTTGCCAAAGACGAAGCTCGACTGGTGCGGACCTATTAAGTTTTGCATTGCCAACGTCAGTCTTGATGTCATAACCTTAATGATCAGTTTGTAGGGAACATTACATTGCCCAATTGGCCTAAGCTTTTGACCGTTTCTGGACTTGGTACTTTAGGAATGAGGACGATCGTTGTATCATTACAACCTTCCAGTAAACCCCCAGACTCGAAGAATTTGAGTGCAAGGTTGGTTAGGCTATCTCCCTCTGTTGCCCACATTTGCTAGTAGAATCATGCATGGTAGCCGTACGTCTGGACCACACGCTCTCCTTGGGATTCTAATTTTTGTGGACGAGTTGGCAAAAGTCGGGATGCGTCGCCCAAATTACATTGTACTTGAAGTTTTTTGGCTTGTGATTTATGTTCGACGGGGAAGTGGATATGAGTAATGGAGCATGGTCTGAGCTTACTATCGGTAGGTGAAATACTTCTGCGTCCGAGAACAAAATTCTCCATTCAATGTTGCAAACTGCGCGATCTAGCTTCAATTCTAGCCCATTCGTCAAAATCTAACTTAAAACAAATGCCATTTGCATGGTTGCCTGACACATTGGGTTCAAGAAGGCATGCAACGATGGGTTTGTAGTCCCGGAGATGTTGTTTAAGAGTGCGTTGAAACATCAATGACGTCGCACACTGACAATAACAAATGAGAAAAGGAATAGAAAGCAAACAAAGCTCAATTGAGCATGTGCAAATTTCCAGTCATGCCAAAATGGCTGGTGTCTCTGTAATCCTCCTCCGTTGCCTCCTTTGGTGTATTGAAGTCAAAGAAATCCATCCCTTGGATTGTTGGGACATTTTTTTTTTGGGAATGTCCACGAGGTGTCCTGAGCAGGCCCTTCTACCAGGAGGCACCTTTAAGCCCGTACCATACTCAGACTAATCCCCGCTCGCACCGGGCCGGCCCAATTAAGGGGCAAAGTGCTGGCCATATTGGTTTCTCCGTACAAGGGGGGGATTGAACTCCCGACCTCCTCTTAAGGGGCAAGAGTGCCGAGCCACTCACGAATGGTGACGTTACTCCCGAATTGTTGGGACATTTGGATTAGGTAGTTTCTTGACTAATGGTGACGTTACTCCCGAATTGAACCCTTGGATTGTTGGAGCACTGTGGTTTTAGAGACTGTTTTGCCTTTGGTCGAGCCCCTAACCACTATGTGTTCTCTTTGTGCCGCTACTTTTCTTGGGGTCCCTGTCCTGCCTTCTCTTCCACATTTGAAGCAAACTAGGTGGATTCCATCATATTCCACCGGGTAAACAATGTCCTCGATATCGAATTTGGATCAAAGTGGTTTTGTGATATCCAGTTTCACACAAATTCTAGCCAACTTTCCTCTTGAAACCAAACTAGTTGTATCATTTACCTTGATTCCACGCCCTATCGAGTCTCCTATACGCAGCAGAATATCTTCATCGAAGTATTCGATCGGTAGGGAAGGCATTCTTATCTAAGCAATGATTTTCTCTGTCTTGTTGTTACATAGATTGAAGTTAGGTGACCATGCATTCTTGTGTTATGAGGTGAATATTTAATAATTAAATAATTAAAGTTTATGTGAATATCTACTATACTAATAAATGCCAAAGAGAGTTATGCCTAAAATGGTTAGAAAAAATGGCGGTCAAATTATTTAATCAAATGGATGGTTCAAATGAATTATTTAATCGAATAGATGGTTAAGATAATTCAGATCTACTATACTAATAAGAGCCAAAGAGAGTTAGGCCTAAAATGGGTAGAAAAAATGGCGGTCAAATTATTTAATCAAATGCATGGTTCAGATGAATTATTTAATCGAATAGATGGTTAAGATAATTCAGATTTATATTATTAATAGAGATTACCTAATTTAACCTTACTTTTATGATTATCCGTTAAGTTTTCCGTTAAATATTATCTTCTCCGTTAATATTCCGTTAACTTTTAACTTACTAATTAATTTCTATAAGAAAGGTCTTAGGTTTGAACATCATCTCAATCAAATTTGACATAATTAAGTTTCTCATTCTATTTTACTCTTATTAAATTACTAGTTTTATTAAATTAAATTAAATAAATTAGTAGGTACAACAAAAAATGATACATATGTATTTCTTTAATTTAGAATTATGTATCTACAATACCTTTATTTGAAAAAATTATTCATTATCAAAAAATTAAATTAAATAAAAGAAATAATTTCATTAGTTATATTGTCTTTATTTTCTCTCATGCAAAGATTCTTTACATTCAAATTTATCAATTGATATTCATTTCCATTATCTTATTTTTACAATATCTTGTAATTAAATATCAAAGTTATGGTACAAAATAATGTTATATATTTATTTACCAAGTATTTTATTAATACTATGAATTTTTTTTAAAAATAATTTGAAGCTAATTATATTAACTACTTGGAGATTGGTTGACAAAGAGAGTACTCAAATAATAACCCAACAAATTAAAGCGGAATCACTCTATTTTACTCTTATTGAATTAAATAAATTAGTAGTTACACCAAAAAATGATATATACGTATTTCTTTAATACCTTGAAAAAAAATTAAAAAAGAGTAGTTTGAAACCAGTCATATTAACTACTTGGGGGATTTGTTGACAATAAAAGTACTCAAATAACCCATTACCCAGCAAATTGAAGTAAGAAACTACTTTTTAATATCTTTGGAATACATAATATTTTAAATTTTCAAATTTTTATTAATTTATTTAATCTTTTTTCTTAAACTAAGGATTTCTTTATCCACAATAACTCATTCAACAATAATGGTTGAACCAAATGAACTCCAAGCAGAACACCTAAAGGAAAATTCATAGCTCCTATATCATAATCTCATTGCATGACGTTGTCATCTATGCTACCAACAATAACCGAATTGCAAATAACACACTACCAACAAAAAGGAAGAGAACAAATGGTAAAGATGAAGACAATGACAATGTTACTCAAAAGAGAATTAAGAACACTTAAAAAATTCAAATTAAAAGTAATATTTATTTAGACTATCATTTTTAGACCAAATATTTAGACTATCGATTTTACAAGGTTGCAAACATTTATTTTAGTAATAATTATAATGAATTTTCTATATTATCTTGGATTTATATACTTTGAGTTAGATATTTAAATAAAAAAATTCGACATTCAATTACTCATGTATAAACTTCTCCTATATAATATTGCATTGATATACTTCAAATATTTATTTAAATATAAACATTGGGCATTAACCCATTCGCGCAATGCGCGTATAAAACTAGTTTAAATATAAGAAGTAGTGGTGGACGATTCGGGGTTCGGTTCAGCTTTTTCCGGTTTCGGTTTTAAAAAAAAATTAAACCATTCTCTTTAACATTAGAGTTCGGTTCGGTTTTAATTCGGTTCGGGTTTAGATTCGGTTTAAGATTCCCAAATTTCAACACTTCCTAATTTTTCGAACATACTATCACATAATCACATAATTCATATCCAAAATCTAAACATTATATAACAAAATAGCAATTCAAAGTTCAAACATACTATTAAGTACTAATTGTGAGGTAAAAGAACAATTGTGCCAAACAACAAAAGTACAAAGTAGAGAATAAGCTATAAAGAAATCAAATAAAAAATTTAAGATACATACTAGTGAGAATAGGAATTTAATGACGGAGCAGGCATCAAAAGACTTAGACTTACTTCTTTATTGTTATTGTTGTTGTTGTTGTTGTTGTTATTATTATTATTATTATTATCATTATTATTATTATTAAAACCTAACAATATTCGGTTCGGTTCGGTTTTTACCAAACTGTTCTGTTTTTAACTGAACCATTCTATTTTTTGGTATATTACTAATTCGGATCGGTTCAGTTTGGTTCGGTTCGGATAACCCGTCCCGTATTTGGCCCGGCCCGTTTAACCCGTATTTGTTACGGGTTAAACGGGCTGAACCCGGCAACCCACGGGCTGGCCCGTATTTATAATTTATAAAAAAAAAAAAACAAAAAGTAGACAGTGAGACAGAGACCATAAGGGCGTAAGCCACTAAGCCTTAAACCTAAAAATCACTAATTAGATTTAGCAATTCACATATTCACTAAATATTTTTATTTTTTAGTAACTTATATTTTCTTTATGTATTTAGTATTAATAATTATTTTTTAGTATTCTTGCTGGTTGTTTATATGAATATGATGATTTATTTTTTAGTATTCTTACTGATTAAGTTTTTTGAGAGAGCTGGTTATTTGGTTAATGGTTATTGGTGATTTGTTGTTGTTGTTAGAGTGTTAGTATGTTACAATGTCTTACTGCCTTCAAAAAACGTTTCAATAATTTTTTTTAATTTAATACGGGCTAACGGGTTGGCCCGTTTAGCCCGTAACCCCGTATGCCACGGGTTGGGTTCGGATTTTCCCAACCCGTATGAAAAACGAGCCGACCTGTCCTGTCCCGTATTTTGCCAACCCGTGACGGGCTAGCCCGTATGGGCCGGGCTGGCCCGTATTGACAGCTCTAATCAACACCCATCATCTCCATCCACACCAACCACATGATCCATATATATTAATGATCAAAGAGAACGGCAGGATGTTGCGGAGCAACAACATCATCGGGTTGATAATATAACGCTTATTAATTGATGTGTAGGGCAAGTTGTAAGTTAATTAAATTAAAATGAGATTCAAAATTTGAACATATATTACTTCTTTTAAACTATGAATTTCCTTTATTATAAGTTGACTCACTCTGATATATGCATTAGAAAGATTAGTAAGATATTCCAAGAACGAACAGATCCCAATGGCTATGCATGGGCACAACTTAGTGTTGATACAATTAAGTTTTATTAGGAGGAGTTCAAATTAATACTTTAATATCTAAGAATCCTTTTTTTACATGTTTAACTTTTGATGCTTAATATTATTTATATTGTGTATTGCAGAAGTATTTTGAGTGGAGTGCTGATAATACAGATTTAGTGTGTGGTGTTTGGGAAGTGAAGGCAAAAAGAAGATATGTTGATTATATAAGCATAATGAAGAATAAGCCAAGACCTTCTTATACCACCGAAAAAATATGGACTAAGTGGGATGATGTTTAATTTGGAATTCTGAAGAAACTAAGAAAAATCATAATTGGGTAAGAGAAATAGGCATGGGATTGTTTTAGATGGAGTTACTCAATCTACGCATTACACATGCTAGATCAACACCTCATGCCAAAGTTGTCATTCAACTTGTAAGTTCATTTGAATTGTTTAAGTTATAAGTGATTATATTTGCATTGTTTGAATTATGTGTTATTGTGTTGGTAGAAACTTTTATTGATATTATTGTGAGAAAATGATTATAATTGTATTTTACTATTTTATTGTACACATTGAGTTGATGTTTGAGATACTTGTTTTATATATTATATAGGGAAATAGTTCTATTTATAAAGGAAACTTTGCAAAAAAAAATTTCTTAATTTCGTTTGTTTTAAATCATAATTATATGTTATTGTGTTGGTAGAAATTTTTATTAAGACTATTGTGATTATGCTATATTCTGCGTATTAAGTTGATGTTTGAGATATTTGTATTATATATTATAGTCATTTATCTTAATTTTTGTTTTGTTTTTTGTTTCTAAACAAAAGCAGCAAAATCAAAATCATTTTCCAGGCTCGCAGTCCTTACTGGAAGAGCTAAACAAAAGCAGCAAAATCAAGACGAAGAAGATCAGTGCTCTCCTCACTCCTAGGATTGCCGTTGGCCGCCGCCCTGCCGCCATCTCCTGCCTCACTGTCGGCCGTCCGCTTCATCATCTGGCCATTATCTCTGCTTCGTCGAATCGTCTCACACTTTCTTGAGCCATAGGTTTGTCCTCACATAATCACATATTAAATAAATAAATATTAAACAAAGAAGTTATTCTCAAAAAATTAAACAAAGAAGTTAGAAGTATTTAAAAAAAAAAAAAAAAAAAAAAAAGGAAAACAGTGTTTTTAGTCCCTCAATTGTTTTACTTTTATAAATTTAGTCATTGATACCTCTGATTTTATACTATGATTTGCCCCACAATTTAGCTGGTTTTGTTGCTTATTTTCTTTATCTTGGTAAATTTGAGACTCATTTGTGTGTTATATTTGCTTAAGCTTAGTTTATTCACAAACGGGGAGCAAAAGAAGGATTTTTGGACATCTTGGACAAGTTTCGGAAGCATAGGAATCTACCCAAGGACGGAAAGGAGCAGCGGAGCACAAAAGAAGTCAAAAGGCAAAAGGAGAGGGCACCACACGGCTGTGGGGATGCCCGTGAGCCTCATCGCGGACAGCAGCGAAGGTACTGCACCTCACAACCACGATAACGGTCGTGAGCGCGGCCGTGACCGTTGCTGCTGTCCAGTATTTAATGACGCGAACTTGCTGGTTTTTGGGGTATTCCGAGCCCTAGTTTAGTTTAGCATATGTTTCCTTCTCTTGAGAGTTTTCCATAGCATAGAGTATCTCAGATTTACACACTTTATCTCGTTTGCAAGCTTGGAATCGTGGTTGGATTGGAATTACTCTTCAAGATTGTTAGTAAAGTTATTCTTTTTATTCTTTTATTTCTCATATTCGTTGCTATGATTTCAATACTTCATTCTTGCTTTGCTTTGTTTACTTTCTACTTGTTATTAATTGATGGCCACAATAAGACTATGAGACTATGATTGATGCAATTCCTAGCCTAATTCTGTTTATTGATTACGAAAGTAGCTGAATTGAATTCTTGTGTGCATTGCCCATAGAGCTGTCAAAACGGGCCCAACCCGTCGGGTTGGGCCCGTTCGTGCTTTTGGACGGGTTGGGTCGAAGAAATCTCAACCCGTCCCGTATAACCCGTGTTCCCACACCCCAACCCTCCCCTTACCCTCAAATATATTGTGTAAATGTGGTATTGTATTAATATTTTAAAATATTGTTGCTACCAAGATTTGAACCCTTGACCTTTCACATAACTTACCACTTTACCAGTATTGAAACCAACTATGCAAAGGACCTTTGTTGAATATTTTTATATACGAAAATATTTATTTAGATCATTCAAGCATTATATATAATTTATTTATATTAAATTTATTACAAGTATTAATTAATACATTTAATTGTATCTTTATATTAATATTAATATATAATTTATTAATTAATTTATATTAAATTTATTATTAGTATTAATGAATGCAATTAATTGTATCTTTATATAAATATTAATATAAAATTTATTATTAGTATTAATGAATGCAATTAATTGTATCTTTATGTAAATATTAATATAAAATTTATTATTAGTATTAATTAATACAATTAATTGTATCTTTATATAAATATTAATATAAAGGTTATTTATAAAATTAAAATTTAATTATATTTGTGTGTGTATGTATGTGTAGTGTGTCAGTGTGTGTAGTGTGTGTATAATCTATATATATATATCAACATACATGTTGTTTTTCCAAAGGTTTGATGTGCTTGGTTGGAAATGATCTTAGTTTTTCACTAAGAGGTTAGGGGTTCAATTCCTAACTTATACAAATAAAACAATTTTAATAATAATATTCATTCAAAACATAAAAATAAAAAAAAAATTAATTAACTGGCTGACGGGCTGGGGCCCGGCCTACACGGGTTGGGTTGGCCAAATCCCAACCCGTGGGAAAACGAGCCGGCCCGTTTTTCGACCAACCCGAGACGGGCTAGCCCGTATGGGCCGGGCTGCCCGTTTTGACAGCTCTAATTGCCCATAAATTCCCAGGTTAATTCTTCTTTCCCTAATTCTGAGACAGTTTATTCACTAGTCAATCTGCTTTTCTTTTATTTTTCTTATTTATTTATCATTTACTTGGATTCTAGTAAATTCAATTACTTTAGTGCCTAAAATTTCTTAGTTCACACAAATACGTGTCATAGCTCCAATCCTCATCGGAGCGACATTTTCACCATCACTACCATACACATTAGTCACTGTCAATTGATTTGGACAAATTTAGTCTTTTAATTGTTCATAATGTGCCACATTTGGTCCCTGATGTTATATAATTAGAAATTTTATTAATAATTTCTTTTTTCATAAGGTTATATTTGTCAATTCCTTTCAATCATTCAACTTCCTTCTCCTTCTTGACGTACGTGATGTGTAGAAAAAATGAGTGATGGTGAGTGAACGGGTGTGAAATGTCGTTCCGCTGAGGATTGAGGGT
Source organism: Ipomoea batatas (assembly GCA_002525835.2). NCBI lineage: Eukaryota > Viridiplantae > Streptophyta > Magnoliopsida > Solanales > Convolvulaceae > Ipomoea > Ipomoea batatas. The sequence continues at coordinate 290,211 of NXFB01000050.1, forward strand.
TATGGCATGCAATATGCAATCACAAAACTAGGCACTAACACAAGGAAATCAACAAGAAGCTAAGCAAACGACAACAGGGTAGAACAAACACATATAAACACTAGACAAATATAAAATAAATAAATATGACTCAAGTTAGGGGCATTACCATCTAGATGCTTTAACACTTAAGTTTGGGGGAAGAACATTTTACCTAGGTTCTAGAGGCTAGCACTAATAAATTCAAGTTTCCACAAGGATTAGAACTAACTGCTCATGATTAAATAGCATAAAGAACACAAAAACACAAGTAATAAACATAAATGTTGCAAAAGAAAAGCGATAAAGGAAAGAAAGCTTCTCTATTGAAATGGATGGTGGAATCTTGAAATCCAAGCTTCAAATCCAAGATTACAAGCCCCAAAAGTGTTAAAAACATAGATCTAAGCCTAATCTAACCTAAAAATATGAAATGAAGTGAATGGGAGTGTCTAGGGTTCAACCATGGGTCAAAACCGAGTTCAAAATGCTCAAAACGAGCTTAAATAGTGAGCAGAGCATGTGCCTTACGGCCTCTCATAATTACAGTACATTTCTCAGAATTCTGTGCAACTGTTTTGACTTCTATGCTACTTTTCACCCTCAAAAACACTTCATTAGCCTTTGTGGTCTTCAACAAAGTTGTAGCTCTTCAAGTTGGATTTCCAATGGCGCAAGAATCACCTCATTTGGACAATTCCTAGGCTGAGATATGGTCAAAATACCGAACAGCGGCAGATTTGGACGAAATCTGTAAGTTTGGACGATTTTGACCCCTTTGTCTTCCTTTTTAAGCTTTAATGTCTCATGATAGTTGTAGAACTTTGAGTATTCGTTCCAATGACATAAGAATCACTCAATTTGGATATTTATAGGTCGAGATATCGTCCAATCACTAAGATGTTGACGTGCAGAAATTTCAACACTTTAACCTTTTGCTTCTCTAATGTTTTAGTTTGCCCAAATGACTAATACCATTGAAAATACAACTCTTAGGCTCCCTTGGAAGTGTTTCACCAATCTCCATAGCTTCTCCTTGACTCCCATTGACCCCAAATGCATTCAAAATGCATGAAAATCCTCATCTTAGCTTCCAATGCTTTCTAACTCATACTCCTTGCAAAATAACACAAATAAGCACTAATTCTCATAAATTTTGAAATGATCTAAAAGCAAAATGACTTAGTGAAAAGGAGAAAAATATAAACAAATAAGCACTTATCAGTACGCTCCTGGGTGGGTTAACTTTTGCAGCCAAGAAGTGGGGGAGAACTGGGGAAGAAGCAGTTTTATGGGCAGTTTCACGACAAGGAGAGACTCCAGCATTGGAATTGTTATAATAATTATTATAATTAAACCAAGTTAAGTAATAATTATAAGTAATGGGGTGTTGTGCAGTTAGTGGGTAATGGACATGGGGTGTCCCCTTAATTGTAGCATGCAGTATGTGGAGTTCATGAGCTAATATTTAGCATTTGCTTGTTAACTTTGCACTATAAATAGGTGTTAATGCATTTCTCAATTCATCAATCAAAAAGCATTCTTCCTTTACAATTCCTCTTTCTCTCTCATATATATATATATACTAGTTTTATACGCGCATTGCGTGTATGGGTTAATGCCCAATGTTTATATTTAAATAAATATTTGAAAGTATATCAATGCAAGATTATATAGGAGAAGTTTATACATAGGTAATTGAATGTCAAATTTTTTTATATTTAAATATCTAACTAAAAGTATATGAATCCAAGATAATATAGAAAATTGATTATAATTATTACTAAAATAAATGTTTGCAACCTTGTAAAATCGATAGTCTAAATATTTGGTCTAAAATGATAGTCTAAATAAATACTACTTTTCATTTGAATTTTTCTAAGTGTTCTTAATTCTCTTTTGAGTAACATTGTCATTGTCTTCATCTTTACTATTTGTTCTCTTCCTTTTTGTTGGTAGTGTGTTATTTGCAATTCGGTTATTGTTGGTAGCATAGATGACAACGTCATGCAATGAGATTATGATATAGGAGCTATGGATTTCCTTTAGGTGTTCTGCTTGGGGTTCATTTGGTTCAACCATTATTGTTGAATGAGTTATTGTGGATAAAGAAATCTCTAGTTTAAGAAAAAAGATTAAATAAATTAATAAAATTTTGAAAATTTAAAATATTATATATTCCAAAGATATTAAAAGGTAGTTTCTCGCTTCAATTTGCTGGGTAATGGGTTACTTGAGTACTTTCATTGTCAACAAATCCCCCAAGTAATTAATATGATTGGTTTCAAACTATTCTTTTTTATTTTTTTTCATGGTATTAAAGAAATACATATGTATCATTTTTTTGTGTAACTACTAATTTATTTAATTCAATAAGAGTAAAATAGAGCGATTCCGCTTCAATTTGTTGGGTTATTTGAGTACTCTCTTTGTCAACCAATCCCCAAGTAGTTAATATAATTAGTTTCAAATTATTTTAAATTTTTTTCAAAGTATTAATAAAATACTTGGTAAATAAATATATAGCATTATTTTGTACTATAACTTTGATATTTAATTACAAGATATTGTAAAATAAGATAATGGACAATGTAATGAATATCAATTGATAAATTTGAATGTCAATAATCATTGCATGAGAGAAAATAAAGACAATATAACTAATGAAATTATTTCTCTTGTTTAATTTAATTTTTTGATAATGAATAATTTTTTCAAATAAAGATATTGTAGACACATAATTCTAAATTAAAGAAATACATATGTATCATTTTTTGTTGTAGCTACTAATTTATTTAATTTAATAAGAGTAAATAGAGTGAGAAACTTAATTATGTCAAATTTGATTGAGATGGGGTTCGAACCTAAGATCTTTCTTATAGAAATTAATGGGTAGTTAAAAGTTAACGGAATATTAACGGAGAAGAGAATATTTAACGGAAAACTTAACGTATAATCATAAAAGTAAGGTTAAATTAGGTAATCTCTATTAATAATATTAATCTGAATTATCTTAACCATCTACTTGATTAAATAATTCATCTGAACCATCCATTTGATTAAATAATTTGACCGCCATTTTTTATACTCATTTTAGGACTAACTCTCTTTGGCTCTTATTAGTATAGTAGATATATATATATTATATTTAATATATCTACAGGAATCATTGATTCTTCTTCACAAACTTCACCACCGCCATAGCAATAGACCTCGCCGCCTCTGTTTCGTCTTCCTAGACGACGACAACGGCGTTGGTTGATCACAAAAAAGGAGTTGATGTTGGTGGAACGCGGCAGCGGAGATGCGGGGGACATATTCTTAAGGAATCCTTACATAGATTATTGGACTCGGGGTGGGTTAGCTTTTGCAGCCTGGAAGTGGCGAGATGAAGCAATTTTACGGGCAGTTTCACGACACGAAGGGTGTACAGATGGAGGAGAACAAAGTAGGGAGCGATATTTGTCGGGTCTAATGCTTTTAGTGAAAGTGAAATCTTGGGCAGCGGGGGATTTGGAATGGTATACAGGGTGGTTATATTATGCCCATCGACGGAACGGTGGTGGCGGTGAAGTGCCTGGCGGAGAGAGGGGAGAGATTTGAGATTACTTTTGAGGTGGAGCTGGTAGCCATGGCTCATCTCTGTCACCGGCCGGAATCTTGTCGAGCTCCGAGGTGGTGTGTTCATGACAATCAGCTCGTCCTAGTATATGACTACATGCCTAACCGCAAGTTGATAGAGTTCTGTTTAAAAGATTAGATAATTTGATGCGGCCGCCTCTATACTAGGAGATGAGGAAGAAGATTGTTCACAGCCTAGCTGCATCACTATTCTATCTCCATGAACAGTTGGAGACTCAAATCTTTCACAAAGACATTAAAACCATGCTATATCAGATGAAGACAGGATCTAACCCAAAGGCATACGTTAAGATGAGGGAGTAGAAATTTAATGGTTGACAGTTATGGAAAAATATAACCCTATGCAAAATATTATTAACAAAATTTCTAATTATATAATATAAGGATCAAATGTGCCACATTATAAACAATTAAAGGATTAAATTTGTTTAAATCAATTGATAGGGGCTAAATTTGTAAAAGTAAAACAATTGAGGGGTCAAAAGTATCGTTTTTCCTAAGAAAGAAAAAAAAAATAGACAAACATTGGTTCATATAATCATATCTGCTACTCAGGTATTAAACAAATTGGGGGCAATTATTACTTTGTATTGTTAGGGAATACTGGAATAGTGTTTGGTTGTGACTTGTGAGAGTGTTATTTTGCTGAAAATTTTTATTTCGTAGCCATAGATCTATGTTTCTTAATTGACAATAAATTGCTTGAATAAGATATTCATTGATTTCTAGCATTAATGATTGTTGATGGATATTAGGCACTTTTCAGACAATGGCCAGGACCTCTATATACGAATAGAAGCTTCTAACAAAGGCACTTATATTGCATTTAATTACTTTTATCTTCAGTTTGTGTGCTGAGCTTTTCATTGAATTCCCATGCTATTAATCTAGCTACCAAAGTTCCAGAAACAATTTTGTGTGACATTTAGCTTACTGAATTTTTCTAACTCAAGCTTTGTTTCTATTTTATATTTTATATTTTATATTTTATATTTTATTTTCATTGTTTCATTCATAGAACATGACAGGAGAGTTTTCGTCTCCAAAAAATTTCCGTGAAGATGAGAATAGGAAATAATTTTAAATCCCGTGGGGGAACGGGAAACGGGGAACGGGGACGGAAACTGGGACCCCATTCCCCCACTTGAGCTATGCTCACTTGGGCTAACACCGGCCCAGCCCACATGGACTGGCTTAGGCACTGTACATGTGGTACCGTGTGTACTGACACGACACAATCTTATTTACGTGCCTTTGCGGTAAATTATTCTGTGGACTCGGGTTCACTTTACAAGGTAGTCTCGCGTCCAAAATGCACAATTTACATACTGAATGTTCACAATTTATATACTGAATGTTTACAATTAAATGTTCACAATTTACATACTGAATGTTCACAATTTGAATTATGAACATTCAGTATGTAAATTGTGATGGGTCCACCTTGCAAGGCAGACCCGGGTCCATGGTATAATTATTATGCCTTTGTCAACCCACACTCTATGTAACGTCAGTTATTATATCGTGGGCCATGGTCCAAAAATGGCACTGTTCCTTTAAATAAAGAAACGGTTGTCGTCACATCTTAATGGAACCCTATAAATGAAACTACAGTTTCTCTCAAATGATACTGCCTCACATTTGTTTTTATATTATCAAATGAAACTGTAGTTATATCGAAATGAAATTGTAGTTGTGTTGAAAGGAAAATGCACTGTGTATAATAAAATGAAACTGAATAACAGTTTCACATATTTGAGTGTATGTTGCCCAATGAAACCGTAGTTATATCGAAATGATACTGTAGTTGTGTTGTAATGAAACTATAGTGTATTTAAAATGAAACGGAATAATAGTTTCACATATTTTAGTGTATAATGTTAAATGAAACTGTAGTTATATCGAAATAAAATTATAATTGTGTTGAAAGGAAACTGCACTGTATATAAAATGAAACTGAATATGTTATACACATAAAGTGACTTTTTGCGAAATAGCGCGGAACAGGTATCGTTTCTTTTCATTAAAAGAAACTACACGGTTTTAATGTCTGGACTACCATGCATTGTGAACCGCGGTCCACAGTAAAATTAGATGTATAATATAGGTTGGGCCAAGTCAGGATAGGCCCAAAGCCACATTACTTTTATCTCTCTCTCTCGTTTTTTTTTCCATTTTTAAATTATTCTTTTGTATTATTACTTCTTCTTTTTTTGAGTTCTACTACACATACTCCCAAATTCTACTCCCTTACTCCTACTCCCTGAAGTGGCAAACAGACATTGGTTATTTTTATCATGTGGGGCCCACAGAAAAGTGTCTACATCAAAACTATGTGAAAGGGAGTTCAAATTGGAAGTATAAAGTGGGAGTACACCATGTATTTTCCATGTTTTTTTACTTGAGCAAGACTGGAGATCAGAGGTGTTTTCGTTGGTATGTTATTATAGAAAACAAGATATGGATACATGTTTGGGAACGACAAAGCTAAGGATCATAGCCAATCGTACAGGTCTCTACTCTCTAGTATCTACTGACGGCGCCAATTTGATGTCCTGAATTTAATATTAATTTTAATATAGAATGTCGGAGATTCCCGATTTCATTAATAATATTTTTTAATTTTCACCCAAAAGTGCTTTCCCTGAGAATTTAATGCAACTTATATAGAAGTTTAGAAAGAACACATGACAAGCTTACAGCATGCTAAACATGTGTCATTCATGCACAAGTCAAAATATAGAAGTTTAGAGGGAACACATGACAAACTTACAACATGCTGGACATGTGTCATTCATGCAAGTCAGAATGGCGACAATTCTATCAGTCCCATGTGTCTTGGGAACTTTAATGGACCGCATGAAGGTGATGTGATTATACAATTTTTTCAGGGTATACTTTTCTTTGAACAAATAAGTATGGGCAGGGGCGGAGCCAGAAAACTCGAGTTGGGGGGACCAACGTAATAGAGAAAATTTACCATGTTAGTCGACATTATAATTAATCGTACCATATTATTATATATACCATACATTATTGTAATTATTATTGATAATGATTTCTAATCATACTCTATGTAATAAAGTATGAAATACATAATTATATGAGTACGATCATTACTTTAGAATTTTTTTCACATAACACAAAATATCATAATCATAATAATAACAGCAACAACAAGAACAACAAGAACAACAACATTTATTTAAATATAAATTGTCAATTTTTATCAAATAAAAAGCTTTGTCAATTATTTTGTCACCAATTTTTTTCATAATTAATTGATATTCATTTTACTAATTAACTGAATATTTCAAAATTTGAGAGATAAAAGACAAAAATCAAGAGCACAAATTAAACAATCAATATTAATTTTTGACAATTTCAGAACTAATTATTTAAACAAGCAAATGTACATCTTCAAAGTGTAAATAAATCATTATAAAACACAGTAAATCATTAATTAATTAATCAACATAACTAATAAAACTAAATATATCTCAAATTTGAAGATTTTTAAAAATAAAATGGATACTTGATGCCCTCCATTATTAAAATCTTGATAAAAGAAATAAAATAAAAAGAAAAATGGTGACTTTAATTATTTGATTTATTTCTTTCTATTTAATGAATTTACACTTTAATATATATATTTTGAGTTCACTTAATATAAATATAATAGATTGTTTAAAAAAATTATAGGGGGACCAAAAGTGTATTTTATCCCTACTATATCAATA
>NXFB01001160.1:1117-12264 GCA_002525835.2 Ipomoea batatas
CCCGAATCTACTTTGACCTGACCCAATATCGAAAGTGGACCCCACATATATTTGTACCACAATATAGCCACTAAAATGTCATTTTATGATATTTTTCTAACAGTTATTTGTCCATAGAATATCAATGCTCTACGGTCAACCAACAATCACTCAACTGATTATCCAATTACTCCTAGGTGAATTTTTACTTATTGAATATCAAAATATAAGTGTACCTTAAGATCTTGCAATAACTAACCGACAAGTAATTAAATTAATGATATATAATGCAATGAAAATTATCTACATATTGCATTTATACACTTATTTTAAAACACTAAATTTTTGTGATATTTGTTGCATGCAAGGAAGACTCATACTATAGTTTATTTGTCGATTCATATATGTTATAAATCATAATATCATAAGAAATGGATACTTTGATGAAATATAAAGCATGAGTAGTTTGCCAATCAACGGTTATGGACATCGTATTTCAACAGTTTGGATGGGCATCATTTCAAAAAGTCATACACTCCATTTGGTAATCTGGAGTGAAGTTTGGATTAACAATTTAGATTTATGATTCATACATTCTAATATATTTTTGCTTATTGTCTGATGTCATTATGATGATTTGAATTTTGAAAGCATAGAAACAAGCTCGAAACATGCTTTTATGCTTGAATGGTCTTACCTCAAAGTTACTACCCACTATCACACAATGCTTTATGTTGTATGTTAGACTCAAGGTTACTAACTTCTCACAATAGTCAGAGACTTGCTTTATATGTATGAAATATTGACAAAAAAAATTAGGTTTCGATGTGAGTTTTACTTATATATACTTGGGAATCTAAAACATTTTGAAATTTAGTGATTGGTAAAATCAATATGTTTTACATTGGAAAAAAATCACAGAATATATACATGTAGATTATAAAATTAAAAATTTCAGTGTCAATATTGTTATGACTCAATGCTTTGATTACATTAAAAGTGATTTTTTAAAATTTCAAGCTCAAGATATGACACGCTTGATGAGTCGCAGCTGGAAGGTCAGTGATTCGCTCGCCGACTTTAGATGTCATTGATCAAATTAATCAGTACATGTGCGACATGAATATTGCAAAATGACAAACATATTTAAGTTGTAACTCTTTGTGTAAGGCAGAACCAGACGATGAAAATATATTAGAAATACACACTACTAAATTCTTAAATAGTTTGAGATTGTATGATTTTTCTTAATCATTCATTGACTTTAATTAAAAGTCGGTGCACCTGTTATATTATTGCGCAAGATAGGCCATTCTCATGGTCTTTATAACAGTACGCAAGTCATCATCACAAGATTGGCATATAACATTGATGAAGCAAGAATAGTTAATGGGACACATGAAGTAACCAAAGTTCTTATCGCTCGAATGTCTCTCACTCTTTCTGATACGAGATTGCCCTTCAAGTTCCAGCATAAATAATTCTCATTGATACTTGCATATGCCATGACTATCAACAAAAGCCAGGGTCGAAAACTAACTCACGTTGGGTTATTGCTGAAAAAATCAGTTTTTAATCACGGTCAATTGTATATGACTTTCTCCCGAGTCACCCATCCTGATAGCCTGAAAGTGTTAATTAGTTCTAGACGAGGATGGACAAGATTGTGTTGCTACTACCAATGTTGTTTACAAAGAGATTTTCAATAATGTGTAAATACAACCGGTGATATTATATTTTTTTTTCCAAGATGGAAAAATTGTTATATATCTACACAAAAATATATCTTCCAAACATATGAGTTAGAATAACAATTGATTCCTATAACTGAGTTACTAGAGAACGAGTATATTTGCCCAATTTACAAAAAATCATAAACAATGAGATATAAAATCTTTAAAGTTCCAGCACCGCATGCGTATATCTACACATTAACTATTAATTAAGCAATTATTTGCTGGAATTCAAACAAGGATAACATCAGAAAACATAATCGATCCAAAACATATCTTCAATTGCACTATATAATATTTGATGTTATAATTTATATAATTATATATCGATCCAAATATTCGTAATATATTATAACAAACCCATTCCGTGCATCACACGGATGAAAATACTAGTTACGATTAGTAATTTTAATCTAGAATTGTAATACGAATAGGAGTGAATATATTTTATTAGGAATTGTATTTTAAAATAAGAATTCCTAATATGCATGCATCCACCATTTATCACTTATTATTTTAATTAACAAAATAAAAATTACTTTCCTTAATTATACATTTATACTAACAAAATAAGAATTCTTTTATTTTAATTATATTATTACTAAAATGCCCTCAGTTTGGGCAGGAAAACTCTATCATGCACTTCTATTTTTTATATATATATATATATATATATGGGAAGTTATATGAAAGTCTAAAAGTTAAGAATGATGTAGCAATCTTCAGAAACATATAGCAAAGGTGCACGGGTGATTACAATAAAGTTGCTACTTTTTACTTTTAATATTCACCTTCATATATAAAAAAATAGTCCAATCAAGAAGAAAATTTAAAAGAACAAACCTAAATAAAAAATCACAAATATTTATGATACAAATTATAAATTCAATGGGTTCAATTAATCCCAAAATACAGCTAAGCCCAAGGGTAAAATCTGAAGAATAATGATCAAAACCATTTTGAGTTTTATGTAGTAAAAATAATAATAAACAAAAAGTGAAAAAACACACATTATACTCCATTCTACCCCCAATCCGATCAAACTATATTTTGGTGTAAAAAACAAAAATAATACTCCGTATATTTTTGGTGGTGTGATCAACCAATGAACTAGGGACAACTACTACACCGAAGTGTCATTTTGCCAGCAAAGTAACGTTCAGATATAAAAGCCTCAGCAGCTCATAGTGTTTCGTAGCTTCGTAAAATCCAAGATCCAAAACCATCATCGTCTTCCTCAAGTCTCGACAACCCGGACCAAATCTCAACAATCCCATTTCTAGAAACCCAATACACATCTCATTTTCTAGGTATATTGAGTTTGAATTTATGATTTTTCTCGTAATTTTCTTGTTATTTTAGGGTTCTGCTAATTTTCTTGTCTGCTTGGTTGGAATATGTGTCTCTTAAACTTCTCTCGAAAAATGATATGTATATATACATATATTTTCATTGGGGCCGGTGCTAGATTGAATATTTTGTTAAGTGTGTTGTTGTGGTTATGTTATGATTGGTCTAGATGCCTGAATCACATCAGGCTTATGAAAATGGCACTGCTTTCGTAGAACCAACAGATGTTAATCAGGTTTTGAATGATTGGAGTTTGCCTAGACCGTTTATCCCTCTCTTTTGAAGTTTATTTGATTTTAAACGTTTCTAACAATGCATATTTGTGTGGATAGAATTTGTTTGTTCTTTTGCAGTGGATCCCCCGATTTATGCTTGTTTTGACTTTAGTATTTCAATATTGCTTCTCAAACTGCTTGCCTTTGCCTTAATACTATACTAAACTGTGGTTTCCTGTGGGTTTTTCATGGGTGATTTGGAACTTGTACACTGAATGCTTGTATAAGTTGGGGCAAGGGATAGTTGCGTCTGGACAGATAGTGCCTCTCGGCATATTCATGTGTGTCAATTCTAATATTCTTGTGGATGGCATGGCTTAAAATTTTTTCCCATCTTTTCAGTTCTGATGCAACATCTGGAATACAAAACTACTCATCAGTTTGGTTATCTGTATACATACATTGTTGTAGGTTACACATTTATAGTGATAATTCAAAATGGCATGTAGTTGGGGGTAACCCCAGCCAAGATGGCGAAGGATACAAACTTGTATCACGAGTTCGAATCCCAGCCTTCTTGGTTTGAGCCGGTCAGCTATGGACAACTTAGGTTGGTTTACCTCTTTGTGGTCCTTTGCCGGCTAGGGTCACAAGGTGGGGTTTACCCAGTACACACCCTCGGGTAGTGGTTGCAGGTTTCCATCGTCACCAAAAATGACATGTAGTCTTAAATGAAGTGTATATTACTGCGTTAATAACTTAGTAGTTATTCTGCTTGTCTCAATGAATAGCTTCAGAGTTTCATGAATGTTGGGTGTAAAATAGTTCTTGGTCAAACTGCGTGTAGGTGCTTCATCATGCCAATAAACTTAATGGGGAGTTGGTGAGTGTATCCGGCTTTGAAGAAAGTGAGACAAGTGATGTAAGAATGGCTGAAGATGTGGGAAGAGAGGATATGTTTGTGGACTGTCCAGATGAGATAACTCCCGATACCCCACCACAGAAAATGAGTGAAAAAGATTATGTACACAACACTGAGTTTAAAGAACCAAGTAATGAGATGGAAACACAATCTTTGAAGGCTGAGACAGAAGACTTGCAGACATCTATTGCTGCTGAAGATAACTTCACACAAGAATATGAGGTCAGTTTTATGAGCAGTAGGGTTTTCTAAATTACTTTAGTTCCTATGCAATTATATTAGTATCACATTTTACTTGCTATGCAGGAGGAAAGAGCAGTACTTGTGAGAGAACTGGCTCATCTTCGTAACCAACTCAAGTCCCTTAATGAGGATCAATCATCAGTTAATACAAATGACAACGTGTTGGTTAAAGATCATCAAACTAATTCAGATTTAGCATCCAATGCATCTTTGCGTGAGATGATATCTGATTGTTGCAATTTTCTTAAAGATGCTATGTATGAACGCTCTCATACTGAGACCAGGATAAGGGAACTCGATAGACTTTTACACATGAAGGATCAAGAAATTGAGGTTCTCAATACAAAGGCTACTGAGTTCTCTGTATTGAAGGATGTTGCTCTTTCTCATTTGAATTCTGAACAAGAGGATTCTTTACGCATGTCTGAAGTCCAACATGAGACAGAGCAGAAAGTTGGGGAAATTGCAAACGGGATTTTAGCTTCTTTGGCAATGCTAGCCCCTCAAGAAGAATTACCAGATGAACCTGTTTTGGGGAAAATGTCGCATGTCCAAAAACAAATTGATATATTAGTTGAGAAGCATAAGTTTTTCCTTTCTCAAATTGACCAAGTTAGATGTTGTTTGGCTGAAGTTGTACCAGACCTTACTGTACAGGATGAAATGGGAATATTTGTTGCTGCACGTGAAAAGCTGATTGAATTAAAAACAGCAGTAAACTTGTCCCAAAGCCTTAGTCATTTAGGTGATGAAAATAGAAATCTGATGGAAGAACTTGATAAACACAAAGCAATGCTTGAGAATGCGAATACAGAAATTGTCAAGCTGAATGCTGAAGCTGAACAGGAGAAGACAAGGTATACTAACACCAAAGAGAAGCTTAGCTTGGCTGTGACAAAAGGAAAAGCATTAGTTCAGCAGCGTGATGCACTGAAACAATCACTGGCTGAGAAAACAAGTGAGCTAGACAAATGCTTGGTTGAATTGCAAGAAAAGTCTAATGCTCTAGAGGCTGCAGAACAAACCAAGGAATTGTTGGTAAGAAGCAATGAGCTAGCTACTTCACTGCAGGATGCCCTCTCAGGAAAGGACAATATACTTCAGAAATGTGGAGAAATATTATCAGAGACTTATGGAGAGCAGCTTCCGCTAACAGATATCTCTGAAAATGTCAGGTGGCTTGCAGATGAGAGGAATTCATTAAAGGGCATATACCTGGAATTTCAAAAATTTACAGAGACCTTATCATCATTTGATTTTCCAGAAATTGTGCAATCAAGCACAATTGATGCACGCCTTTCTTGGCTCCTGGAATCACTTTATCTGGCTAAAGAAGAAACTGGAAAGTTACAGGAGGAGATGTCTACATCAAAAGAGGCTGCAAATAACAAGATTGATCAGTTAATGACTTCCCTTTTGATGGAAACACAGGAAAAGAACTATCTTCATGGGAAGTTACAGGAGGAGTTAGCTGCAGCAAGAGGGGCTGCAAATAGTGTGATTGAAAGCTTAACCACATCACTTTTAGTGGAAACACAGGAAAAAAGCTATTTTCAGGAAGAACTGGGCAATTTAACACATGACTATGAAGAGATTGTCCAGAAAGAGCATTACATGTCACTGGAGAAGGATCGTTTTGTCAATATGCTGCTAGTGGCAGCTGGGATCAAATTAGATGATCTAGAATTGGTCTGCCATCAGCAGTCTGACACATCTGTAATCATTGAGAAATGCCTAGCTAAGATAAAAGAGGAGGATCATTCCTTTGGATCTTCTCATATTGAATTGGAATCTTTTCAAAAAATCCAAAGTGCTTTGTATACTAGGGATCTAGAGTTGAAAATTTATGAGCCAATTCTTGCTGAAGAGATGCTGAATAAAACAGAATTGAAACATATGTCAAGTGAGTTGGTGGTGGCCACTAAAGAACTTAATGCAGTGAAAGAAGAAAGGAATTCTTTGCAAAAGAATCTTGAACAATATGAGGAGAAAGTGGCCTTGCTTAAGGAAAAGTTGTCTATGGCAGTTAAAAAAGGCAAGGGAATTGTTCAAGAGCGGGAAAACCTGAAAAGAACATTGGATGATAAAAATGCTGAGATTGAGAGATTAAGATCAGAACTCCAGCAGCAACTATCTATTTGCAGGGACTGCAAAGACCAGATTGATAAATTATCAGCTGATGTGGACCTCATTCCTAAACTAGAGGCTGATCTTGTTTCTATCAAGGACCAGAGGGATCAACTAGAACAGTTTTTAGTTGAGAGCAATAGCATGCTACAAAAAGTGATGGAAACAATAGATTCTATTGGTCTTCCAGCTGTTTCAGGTTTTGAAGGGCCTGTGGAGAAGGTCAAATCTCTCGTTGGCTGCTTTGGAGAATGCGAGAAGGCAAAGATAGAGGCAGAACAAGAGTTGTCAACGGTGAAAGATGAAGCCAATACTTTACTCAGCAAGCTATTAGAAGCCCAGACAACCATAAAATCATTGCAAGATTCTTTATTTGTTGCAGAAAACAGTATCTCTCAGCTTCAAGAAGAGAAGAAAGAACAAGAGTCCTCTAAGATCTTAGTTGAAGAGGAATTACAAAGAACAATAGATGCCTTGTCCATTACAGAGAACAGTATCTCTCAGCTTCAAAAAGACAAAAATGAACTAGAATCTGCTAGGATCTTACTTGAACAGGAATTACAGAAAGTAGTAGGTGAAGCTTCTACTCAAACAAGTCAGTTTGCTGAGGTCTGTGCAAGCCAAAAATCACTTGAACATGCATTATCATTGGCAGAGAACAACATCTTGGTACTCAAGAGTGAGAAAGAAGAGGCTTTACTTAGTAGAGATGCCACTCAACAGGAATTGCAGAAGCTAAAGGAAGAATATTCTGTTGATAAAGGTAAACTTTCTGAGGCTAATGAAACTATTCATTCCCTTGAAGATGCATTAGGTCGGGCAAGGGAAAACATTTCCCTTGTTACTGAGGAAAACAGCAAGACACAAATTGGTATTACTCATTTGGAGAATGAGATAAGGAATCTCAAAGAGGAGGTTGAATCTAAAAATAGCAAGCTTGCTGATGCCTCAATTACTATAAAATCACTAAAGGATGCATTGCTAAGTGCAGAGACCGAAGTTTCTGATCTTGTTAATGAAAAGAAAAATGCTGAACAGGAGATTTCTGAGCTCAATTTCAAATTGAGTAACTGCTTGCAAGAGTTGGCTGGATCCCGTGGGAGCATAGAGACGAAAGATCTGGAATTGTCAGGTCATGTCAAGAGTCTTCAGTTGCTTCTGAAAGATGAGAATTTGCTTTATGTAGCATGGCGAAGTTTTGAGAAAAAGTTTGAGAGCCTTAAAGAATTCAATGTTCATCTTAAAGAAATTGAAGACTGGTTTCCTGAAGTGCATTTTAAAATGTTGCAAGGTCATTCTCTCTTAAAGGTAATTTTTCTGCTTGGTAAACAACCTCTAGATGTGGAACTTCATCAAATTGTTCAGTTTAGTACAACATTTAATTTGCTTTTATACCAGCTGCATATAGTATATTTAAAACCAGAAACAATCTCAAATTTTCAGTTTGACTTATTACTTCTAGCAAAGTACATGACTTCCTTCTATGAAGTACAAGGGTGTTAAAAATGTTTGTAAATGTGTACATGTCTGTTCTGTGTTATATGGACTGAGTTGAACTTCTGTGCATTTATAAATTTTTTTCCCTCCTTGTAGGATGATTCTTCAATGACAACAGCCTTGCTAACTGGCCTTGACGATGTTCCAGATATAGAAATGGCTAATGGTGAGCTGAATGCATTGGATGATGAGAGTATCAAATTCCAAATCTCAAAAACTGTGAAAGCATTCCATCATAGGAACAAAGTACTCACTGAAAGGTTTGAAGGATACTCTACATTGATTGGTGATTTGATCACACTTGTTCAAAAACTCATAACATCTCTGAAGCAAAAGACGGAAGATCTGGACACAGATCGACAGGCACTGGACAATAAAATTGACATGATGGAAGGGAATCTTAAGGTGTTGTTTTCTGCTTGTATTGATGCAACTCGAGAACTGAATTTAGGGCTGCAGAATGATTTGTTGGAAGCGAGCTCCAACTTTTATCTAGAAAAATTGGATGACTCAATGATATCAGATAATTTTGGTGATGATGATTCTGCACGACTTCCTGTATTTGATCGCAGCAACTTTGAAAAGGCTGCTGAAAAGCTGCTAGTTGCTGCTAGACTTAGTCAAAATCTGAGGAAACAGTTTCAAGATGCAAATAATGAGATGGTTGAAACATCCAAAGACTTGCAGAACAAATTGAAAGAAACCAGTATTGCTTGTGAAGGAGCTTCAGAAGAAAGGGAGTTAAACAGGAACAGGATCTCCCAGCTAGAAAATGATCTAGACAATGCACAAAAATTGTGCAGCGAGTTGAGGCTTAAATTAGAAGATCATCAGGCAAGAGAGGATTGCTTGAAGGAGACAGAAGCAGAACTTTCAACTCTTAAAAGTATGGTTTTGTCAAGAGCACAGGGTAAATTCCTGTTTGTTTTAGTTTTCCATGTTGAAGTTGTTTACTTTTGAATATCATGTTATCTTATGTTTTCTTGAACTTTTATATAATTTTTAGAGTCTGAAGACGATCTCCTGTCAGCATCTCAAATGAAGTCCCTCTTTGAAAAGGTAAATAAGATTGAGATGCCATTAGGGGGCCCTGAAGTGGGGAATCAGGAGATTCATGAGTCAGATGATTCGAGAAAACTCTTTTATGTGATTGACAGTTTTACTGGATTGCAAAACCAGTTAGACTTGTTGTCTCATGACAAAAAAGAGTTACAGTCAACTCTTGAAAAGCAAAACTTTGAAATTGAACATCTGAATGAAGAAATGAAGAAAGTCAAAACATATGAGAAAGATTGTAAAATGATGAAGGATGAGTTGTTAGAACTCACAAGAGGTTTGGAAAATGTTATTCAGAAGTTGGGAGGAAATAATTTGGTTGGGGCTCAAAAAGTAGCTGGTGTTTCAGGATTATTACCAATACTTGAAAAGCTGGTTGTGGCCTTAATATTTGAATCGGAAAATTTAAAATCCGAAAAAGAGAAACTTGGTGCACAATTGCTGGAGATGCAAAAGGTTGTTGATGAGTTATCCGGCAAGGTTAAGTCTCTTGAAGGTTCTAATCAAGTCGAGGTTATCCCGGGGGAGATCAACCAGAAAAGAGATATGTTTGAAGTGGCTTCCTTGCCTTCTGAGTCTGAGATTTCTGAAATTCAAGACATGGTAAACTTGATTACATTTACCATACACATTTGTTTTTACTGTAAACTCTTTCAGCACACCTCTTTTTGCTGTGTTTTTTGGTTCATTACTTGAGTTACACACATTATTTGCTTCCTGTTTTATTAATCATTAGTTGACTTCACATTGTTATCGTGAACAGCTTACTTGTCTATTTGCTAATGATTTTTTTATCTAATTTACTGGCACATTTCTATTTCCTATTGGAGTCGTTAAGAAATGAGCTGCGATACTTGTGTATGAATACTGACTGAAGAATCACGATCTTACCTTCTTACTGCTGCAGGGCTCAACCAGTAATAATAGCGCATCTACTTCTGTCCCTTCAGCTGCTCACGCGCGAACTCTGAGAAAGGGTTCTACAGACCACCTTGCACTTACTATTGATTCTGGATCTGAGAGATTACTAAATGATGATGAAGCCAATGAAGACAAAGGTGTTTTTTCTTAGGATTTAACACTTATGCCTAACAACAATTGAAGCTTGTGAACTTACAATACGCCTCATATCTTGCAGGTCATTTGTTCAAATCCCTTGTTACAACTGGTCTTGTTCCAAGACAAGGGAGAATGCTTGCTGACCGGATTGATGGAATTTGGTAAATTCTTATGACTATCTTGCTTTCTTATATGCATTTTCCACTTAAGAATAGTGTCAGAACAAGCAATCTGCTGACTTAGATTAGAGGATGAGTCTCACTAGCGACAATGTGAGAGCAACATCTCAAAATGAGGGGGGCTCCTTGTGCGCAGTGAGCAAAAGTCTAGCCTTTGTTGGTCAGTTGAGTCACCATGATTTACCCCTCCACAAATTGTCAGGCCGGGGTGTGGGGGCGCATGGGGTGGGCAATTTCACCTTTTGTCACGAGATTAGAGGACAATTTATTTGCCAGATTTTACAGAAACCATTATTGTGAATGCCACATGTTATTGCTCTCATTTAACCAATCAAAACTCTATAAATTTGCATTTCCCTTTTCACTCATTAAACCCATAAAAACACTAATTTCGTAGGAATCTTTTCTTCTTGGTAGTACGCGACATAATTGCCCACATCTAGGAGGTTTATATACATTGAAACTGGATTATCAATCTAATGACTTCTTTTCCAATTTATTCAGGGTATTGTCTAGCCGAGCGCTGATGAGTCGTCCACAAGCAAGGATAGGTCTCATTGTTTATTCCTTGTTGCTACATATTTGGCTGTTGGGCGCCATATTGTGATGTGCTGGTGATTGATCTTCCAGTTACATTAGATCTCTACTCTCCATTGATGATTATTTTTTACTTTGTAGTTGTAGCAAATAGCAATAGAGTGCCTGTCAAGCCTATCATTCTTTTACATTATTCCATAGCAGTCCAAAGTACCTGAAATGTAAATGGTATATATGATTTTTTTTCCTC
>NXFB01001162.1:0-16130 GCA_002525835.2 Ipomoea batatas
CCGCGGGCGCAACAATTTTGACTGTTGCGGTTGGGCAACCATGTCTCAAGATCTGAATAACAGGCAAGTGCTCCTTGATCTTTGTCGTTCTGTCATGCCAATGCGCGATGACCTAAACACTAAGAACGACGGTGAGCTAGCCGAACAACTGCAGAAAAGTTTGAAGGGACGGAGATATCTCATTGTCTTGGATGACATATGGAGCACTGAAGCGTGGGAAAATGTCCAGAGATGTTTTCCCGAGAACAACACTAGCAGTCGAATATTATTGACTACAAGAGGCCTAGATGTAGCTAGCTATGCTTGTTCCAGTAAGTCATTTAATTATGAGATGCGATTCTTAAATTGTAATGAAAGTTGGAATTTATTTTGTCAAAAGCTTCTGATAAAAGAAGGCCTGAACAAAGAATTTGAAGGGATAGGGAGGAAGATTGTTGAGAATTGTAGAGGATTACCACTTACAGTTGTGGTGGTAGCAGGACATCTATCTGCCAATATGGCAGTAGATGAGTGGAAGAGTGTTGAATCAACCTTAAACTCATTGGTGAATTTAGATCTCTCTGAACAATTTTCCAGAATACTGAGTTTGAGTTACAACAACTTGCCTTGCCATTTGAAGAGTTGTTTTCTATATTTAGGAGTTTTTCCTGAAGATAGTGAGATTGAAATTAAGAAAGTGGTTAGATTATGGATTGCTGAGGGATTCATCAAAGAAGTGAGTCAAAAGACACTAGAAGAATCAGGTGAAGAATATTTGCAGGATCTTATGAATAGAAGCCTGATTATGAAAAGTGGGAGAAGCACTAACAACAATACTGGCAAAGTTGAAACATGTAAGATGCATGATCTATTACATGACCTGTGTGCAAGCAAGGCTAAAAAAGAGAAACTTCTGTGCACCAGAGATGGCAGTGAACTTCTTCGTCATCATGATAAAGTTGTTCGTTCTGATGGAAATCGTTGGTTAAGTCTTAAAATAGCATCTCAACTTTATCAGTTTAGCTTTGCTTTGAACAAATTTCGCTCCATTTTATGCTTTGATATGCGTGAATGGAATGATCCTGATTGGTTTTTAAAATCACTAGCCAGTAGTGCTAAGATGACAGCCAACTCTTTTAAGATGCTAAGAGTGATGGACTTAACTGTACTTGACTACAATGGAAGTATACCTTCAGATATTATAGAAGTAGTTCTTCTCAGATATCTAGCTTTAGCCTAAAATACACTTCTTACCTCCATACCTTTGTGGAAGAATCGGAATCTGCAAACACTTATTATTTGTGAAGATATCAATGGAGTCCCTCAGCTACCTCATGGAATATGGGAGTTGCCACAATTAAGGCACCTTGAGTTATACCATCAGCTAATTCCAATGTATACTCCAAAAGAGGTTCAACTAAATCTACAGACAATGTATTGGTTGAACAGCTATCAGTGCACAAAGCAAGTGTTTTTGAGGATTCCAAATGTTAAAGAGTTGGGAATAATCGCCGAAGGATGCATATGCCGCTGCTGTTTAGATAATCTTAGCTGCTTAAATAAGCTGGAGAAGCTAAAAGTTCAGGGCACCTATTGTCCCATAAAACTGCGGCCTTATACTTTTCCACAAAACCTCAAGGATATTACCTTTGCAAAAACTCTCATGCCCTGGGAAGCTATGAACTTTATCAGTATGCTGCCCAAGCTTGAGGTGCTAAAACTCAAGAATCATGCCTGTGTGGGACAAGACTGGAAACTAACTGTCGAGAGGGGCTTCCCTGAATTGAAGCTTTTGCTAATTTCTGTTATGGATTTGAAGCATTGGGAGCTAGCGGATGATGTTGATGATGATTATCCTTTCCCAAAGCTTGAGCGCTTGGTGTTGAGAAATTGCTTTGAGTTGAAAGAGATGCCAAGTTGGATTGAAAAACTTAGCAATCTGAAGTCAGTTCAGTTGGAGTATTGCCATGCTTCCCTTGTGACTTCTGCCAGGATGATTGAAGAAGAGCAGCGTGATTGCTACGGAGAAGAATATGGATTTGAGGTTCTTGAATTCCACACTCAATCAGGTCTCTCTCTCCCTTGCAGTAATTGGTTTTAATTTATTTTCCAAAATGTGGCATTTTATTTCCATCATACTTTAAATAATTCGACATTTCTTCCTATTTTGTATGCTGAAAAAGATGAAGATCAAAAGAATCGACTACTCCCTCTCAGTCACTCATTTGCAGAAGAGAATGACCAAGATATAAAAATGGTGATTCATTCCACCTACCCTTAAGCTTTTTATTTCCGTTTTATTATATATTATTCTACCTCTTGCGATCGATCTTGACCAATTGTAAAAGCAAATCTACAAATCTTTTGCTATATATGCAGAGTGTTTTCCTCGAAGCAAGTAGTCTATACATCCCACACAAGGACAATCCTAAGAAATGGAGGTGGAGTCTGCACTCCGAGTATGCATTAATTTCTCCATTTTTGTTCTCTAATTTGACAGCCAGTTTATATAAAAGAATTGTATATTTGTATATACTACAATTCCCCTTTACAAAATATGTGTGCAGACATAAGGTTGCAGAACTTCTAGGCGTTTGCTGGCTCGAGATCAAAGGACAGTTGGACACCAGATGCCTGCACAAAATGACTTCTTACTCTGTATACCTTATTTTTAAACTTAAATCGAAGGCCCTACGGCTTGATACAGCATTCACATCGGTAAGATACATCAAGGATAAAAGATGTTATAGTGAGAATCGACGGTGTAAAGTATTTATAGCTAAAGAGAGGTCTTCTGAAGACCCTGGCCAGTTTCCAAACCGTCGCCATGATGGGTGGATGGAGATTAAGCTCGGAGATTTTTACATTAGTTCAAGAAATGAAGGTGAGGTCGAAATGCGGCTTTGGAGTACTGAAAACGTGTATTGGAAGATTGGTCTCATTGTCAAGGGCATTGAGGTTCGACTTAATTGATGAGGAAGAAAATTTTAAGTTAATCTATGGGATAACACCCAGTTATATTATATTAGGAACTTTCTCATATAGGTTTACTTTGAGAATTAGTAGTTAGCATATTGGTAAGCTATTGGCAGATAGTAGATAAATTGTATTAGTAGTTTTTACCAGTGGATAATAGTACTTGTTCACTTGTTCATAAATAAAGTGTGTAAACTTAAGTGTCTAGTAATTTGTGGTCCCCTAGTCACGCAATCAGTCTATCGATCAAACCCCAATTTAATGTTCATTATACATAAGGAAGTGCAGGAGGAGCTTGCTTACGTGACTCTAGTGGAAGTCTTATTGCCGCCTTAGCTTTCCCTTTGGATGCATCATCAGCACTAGAGGCAGAGACATTTGCTTTGGATTTTTCCTTACGTTGGTGTGATCTTACGGCCAAATGGCCCCAGTTTATTGAGGTTGATTCTAAGTACCTTACTTCTCTCATTTCTTCTCCATCTTCTAAGATTCCATGGCGAATTCGAGATGCATTAGCTCGCATTAACGAATTTCTTGCCTTCAACAATTCTATAGTCTCTCATGTCTATCGCGAAGCAAATTATACTGCAGACGCACTCGCTTCCTTTGGCCTCTCTTGCACCGAACCTACTGTTTTCTTTTCTTCAGATTTGGTGCCAGAATCGGCCCTCTCTTCCTTTCTGTACGATCTTCGGGGATTTTCAGCCCCTAGACGCTTATATCAATAAAATTTTGGCTTATTAAAAAAGATAAAAAAAAAAAGGAATTCAATCCACCCTACCTTCTATCACCCTCGGCCCTTTAAACCTCCTATATTGTCGTCTTCTGTTGTGATCTCAAGTTAGACAACGAGCCACTACGTTAAGTCTCAGGGCAAATTCATGTTTTGTTGTTGTAGTCGTATATTATTTCAATTCAGTATCCACAATCTAAAATCAAACAATAAAATAATACAACCAATACCAATCAGTAAGTCGTATGATATATTTTAATAGTTTATAGAATATTTATTAGTTTTGATAGTAGATGTAACAATATGTACTATAATACCAATAACCCCGCTTAAAATCTTTTGAATTAACTAAATAGACAAAAATTAATGTTAAGTGCAGTAAAGACGTAAAGTAAATAACATCACATTTTATTTGGTTTAGAGATGTTATCCTTAATTATCCTACTCAAAAAAAAAAAAGGCAAAAAAAAAAAAAAAACGCTTAGCAAGTTTAAATAGACGATCGGATACTCTTACACGACTAGAATGATAGAATATGAAAAGCTGTGTTTATTCAACAAGTATACAACGCCTTATATAGATTAGAGAGCCTTAAAATAAAGTGTGGTTATACCAGACCATAAGACTAGGCAAAGGAAAAAATATTAAGGAAGAATATTAATCAGAAAGATATAACAAAGAGCCTAATACTAAGTCTTCATACGCCCCCGCAAGATTGAGGCACCGTCAGTGAGCCCAAGCTTGGACCGAAATACAACAAACAAACGATAACTGAGTGGTTTAGTCAGTAGATCAGCCACCTGCTCAACTGATCGAACATAGCTAACACGCAGGGCACCGGACGTAACCTGCTCACGCACAAAAAAAATAGTTAAGCGCCAAGTGCTTCATCCGCGAGTGAAAAACAGGGTTTTTACACACATACGAGGCACTCAGGTTATCAGTAATTAATTGCGGTGTAGAACGCAGACCAACACCAAGCTCACGTAACAGACTTTGAACCCACATAACTTCGGCCGCAGAATTAGCTAGTGCTCGGAATTTAGCTTCCGTGGAGGACCGAGACACAGACAGTTGTTTAGTAGACTTCCAGGATATGATATTGGAACCAAAAAACACATAGTAGGCCGTGGTTGATCGCCCCCCATCGTGGACACCCCCCTCCCCCAATCGGAGTCTGAATATGCTACAAGAGAAAGGGGACAAGAACTATGAAAGTACAATCCAAAATGCAACGTACCCTTTAAGTAGCGCAGGACCCGCTTTACAGCTTGAAAGTTGTAATTTTAGTGGTGATTAAAAATTAAGATTATCGTCCTCAAGGAATGGCTTAATAGGAATTTAAGTAATGAGGGGTCAAGCATAGGTTCATGTAGTGTTTGAAAGCTAATCGAAAGATATTTGAGTAGTGCATGTTTAAGAAATAAATAATGAGAATAAGTAAGGGAATTGAAAGATAATAAATTGAATAGAGATTTGAACCGAACATCCTTGAATAAAATCCCGTTTATGTCTAAAGTTTAAGTTATGCAAGTCTAGATGATGAACTTGGGGAAATGGTTTAAGTGCCAATGTCACTCTCGTGATCACTTGGACTATCAACTAATCCTAAGTCTCATTCTCATGGCAACTTGGCTAGAAGGGGCAATTTAACAAACACTGTATATGTGCCAACTATTTCCTTCCAACTCCCTTTTCTCAAAGGTGAGTAAGAAATATGAGAGAGGTATGACTATGGTGTAGCCCTATTCTCATAGGTGGAACACCAATTCCAAATATCTCTTGCATAATTTGGCCATAATTATGAAGAGTCAATTAAATTATATCCAATTCATAACCAAGTTCAACATTAAGACAATACAAAACCTACTTTATGCAATTTAATTCATATTGGGATTTATACATCAAGGAAGTTCAATTCAAATCCTAAATATGTTTAACTATTCATATTTGGAATGTAAAGCAATAAGCAATTGAAATAATAAACATATAATTCAAAACTTAAAGATATTTCATAACTAACAAAATGAAATAGAAACTTAACTTGATTATACTTGCCAAAAGAATTCTGGAAATTGAAGTTGAATTTCGTAATTACAATGGAATTCTCCCTCTAAATCTTCTCATTGATGATGGATTCCTATGTAGAAGTGTTCTAAGATGGGTTTGTGGAGAGAAATCTAGAGGGAGAGTTCAGACATTCAAAAGTAATTAGAAAATAACCACCAATAGGTATTTATAGCTTGAAGTTCGTGCCTTTTCGCACCCTTCAGGACCAGGAGTCACGGTGGGACTCACGGCCGTGAGTCTCAACGATAAGAAACTGAGACTCACGCTGACACTCACGGTATGTCCCTCATTTTGTATGCTAAATTGCTAATAAATGTATACATTTTACTTTAAATATTGTACACTTCAATGTTATTAGACAAAAATACCCCTACTACATACTTGTTATACAAAATTACCCTTACACCGTTATAACACCATTACTTTTTTAATTCAAACATTAATTGTTTCTGAATAACTTTTGTTTAGTTAACCGGTTAGGGTGTTGATTCTAATAGATAAAAGATAATTAGGTGTCCTCGATTCCACGTTGATTCTATTTCTAAATTATTTAATTAAGCGTCGATCCTCAGCTTCCTGCAGTCCCATCTATTCTTAATTTTTTGTTTTCTAATATAATTATAACACTAATTTTTTTATTTTCTAATATAATTATAACACTATAATAGATATATGTATACATATACATATATATGGATGGACCCCTTCTATCATAGAGCCCTGGACAGTCGCCCATCCTGCCCGTGCTCAGGACCGGCCTGTAAATTGGGGGAAGGAACAGATCAGACCTATGTCTTATAGAACAGGTCATCAATGGGTTACAATAAAGATAAGTTTGACATAAACAAATATTTAGCAGCATCATGCATGTGCTCCACAAATTTTAAATTTAATTTCTTTTAATTTGTACCAATATAATACTCCTTAATATTCAATATTATGCATATTGGATTCTTATAGGTTTGAAATTAAATTATTGTCCGATAGGATGTGATTGTAGGAAGTTGTTCCAAGTTCCAACTCGATCCTTTGAAATGTAGTGTAAAAGTTTTCATTTGCCTTAACTAACAATAATAATTTCGCATTACAACCAATTCAAGGTTGACTTTCAACAAACGAAACTTCAATTCCGCCATTTTAAGATACATCATATCGGTATTGCTATGCCAAAGCCGAAGAACTTAGACAGAAGAAGACAGCGAAGATACATATTCAAATGGTGATTCCACCTAACCTACACGGCCGGCTACACATGAGTTTTATTTATTTATTTATTTATTTTGATTTTTGTTTTATTATATGTTTAAATGCAATTATTCTAGAAGCTCTCTTGAAAACCGCAAATTTTACTGTAGACAATGATTTATGTAGTAGCGTAAATCATGAAGTATGTATCATTTTAATTAGAAAAAAGTGTCCAATTATCCTTTAAGTATAGTGGATAGTGAAATTTAGCTCCCTAATTAAAAAAAAAAAAAACTCCATTAAAGCCCTCTAAACTGGCAAAAAAGTTCAATTGAGTCCTAAATGACTTGTTTAACAGGTTACTAATCCTTTGGTTGAAATTAAGTGTAAAATTTTATAATCTGTATCACATTTGGCCTGCTATCAAATTAATTTGTATTTTAAAAATAATTTTAATAATTTTTAAATACTTAAAAAAAAAAAAGAAGCAAAAGTCGGCAGTCCCGGGTGTTTTTGGCCGATTTACAGTGAAAAAAGGGCATTTCCAGAGGCCACCTACACGGCCGTGTAGGTGGCCGTGTGACGCATGCTCTGCTCACTATTTAAGCGCGATTTGAGCTTTCTCTACTCGATTTTGACCCATGGTTGAACCCTAACACTTTCCTTCACTTCCTTTCATATTTTTAGATTAGATTAGGCTTAGATTTAGGTTTCTAAACATATTTGAAGCTTGAAATCTTATATTTGGAGCTTGGATTTCAAGATTCTACCATTTATTTCAATAGAGAAGTTTTCTTTCCCTTATCTCTTTTCTTTTGCCAGATTTATGTTTATTACTTCTGTTTTTGTGCTCTTTATGCTATTTAAGCATGAGTAGTTAGTTTATGGACTTAAGTTGTGGTTGTATTATCTATTTTGATGTTTAAGTTGTGATTATTGTGATAAAAGGGAAGAACCCCAACCTAGGGTTCATGTGTTTATGAGAGTATTGTATTCGAATCTTGCTTATGTTTGATGTACGCATTCATTGGCATGTATTTGAATGATTCCTTGCCTTAATGAGAGTTGAGTGATGAATTTGTGTCACCCATTGCATAGACCCGATTTCTTCCGATGAAAATAAGAGAAATTGGGGGTTTAAAATGCTTTTGTGCTTTAAGAGCTAGGATTGTACACCATGAAAGTGGACAATCCTTGCTCTAATTCTTGTTTATTTGCTTACAATTGTGGCTTTAAACTAGGATTCTTACGTGCATTCCAGCTTGATTTCTGGGTTGTTTGTTCTCCCTAACATCGTAAATTGTTGAACCATATAGATGGTATAATGCCCCTAACTTGAGTCTTATTTCTTTATTTTGTATTTATCTATTGTTCATATGTGTTTGTTTCACCTTGTTATTGTTTGCTTAGCTTCTTGTTGATCTCTCTATGCTAATGCCTAGTTTTGTAATTACATATTCCATGTCATAACTCTCGATCCTCAGTGAAACGACATTTCACATCCGTACATTCACTATCACTCATTTTTGCTACATATCACTGATCTGGCTTGCAACAACTTTAGCCCCACCTGTGACATAATTTTGGACGCAAATTGTAAATCTTGACTTGATCAAAGCACCTTATGGCGCCGCCTATTCAATCCTAAGCTAAGTCAACTTGGGTAGGATTCATCAATTTACAAAAGTCAAAGAAAATAAATAGTTTTCTATCAAGAAATACATGTTTCATTGGAATATATCTTACCATGTTTTTTTCCCCTCAAATTAAACAACACACATTAAGGTGACGTATAGAAGCTTCTGGGAAGTTTCATGTAACTGCCAAGTTGAAATTATTACTCGTCAATAATAATAATAATAATAATAATAATAATAATAATAATAATAATAATAATTATTATTATTATTATTATTATTATTATTTAATAATATAATAAAGTATCATCCCGCACCATTAACATTAAGCGATTCTTCATGCCGCATCTTGTGCTTTCATAAGTGATTATTCGTCGATGTACAAACCATAATTTTTTTCCGCCTAGACTTTTTTGCACGTGGCCTTCAAGTAATAGGTTATAACATGTTGATGTAGATGTGTATACTTGTGGACATGTTATAATTTGTAGAGGTGGCAGCCATTTCATCAATTTGTTAAATTAAACCCAAACTTGATATGATAATGCTAAATACGGCAACACGAAGCTAAAACGGGAATACGATCTCTTATTACTCAAAGGATCCTAGCCCGGTTTACAATACAAAGAAAGGGATCGAAGGGCTCGGCGGGTCGGCAGTGGGCTTTCCTACTGTCCGAGCACACTTCAAGGCTTAATCCAGAATCAGCCAAAAGATCCTCTCTCTCCTCATAAATGCGGTATTTATAAGAGGGGAAAGTTGCAGTCGCCGGGGCTCCGGCATGGCGAGAACGTGGCGCGCATGCGTCCGCCTCGCTCCTTGCCCAAGCGGGATGGAGCACGTGGTAGACCCCGACATGACCTCTGCTAGCCGGGCGAAGCGTCGACTGGTCCAAGGCGGCCCGACCGCAAACTGGTCGGGCCGAGATGCCGACCTACTGACCGCGTGGGCCGACTGGTGCTAGTATATTTATACTATCATGATATACGAAAGATAACCCTAATTTCAATATGTGGTTTCTCACTCTAAATCGCATTCAATTAAACCCAATCGGAATCCCCCAAATTCTGACGATTGAAACCCTAAATTCCAAAGCGCAACGAGCCAGTGGACGAACGTCAAAGGAAAAGAACATTGGACGGACGAAGAAGGCATAAGAAATATATGCGAAGGACGAGTAAGGTATGTAGGACTATATATGTAGAACAATCTATATGCGAATAGTGTAAGAATTTATTAATTGACAAATATATGTGAATATGTTGTGAATATGATGTGTTCTGGTCTTGCTTTGTTGGTTTTACTTTGATTTTGTATTGATTTCGATGTGGTGTGGTCCTATTGTGTTTCTTTTGCTTTGGTTAAAGTATTGATTTTGATGTAGTGGGGTCCTGGTGTACTGCATTTTTGTTTGAATATGTTTGTATAAAGTGTGGTCCTGCATTGCACTTTTTTCCTATTTTTGATAGTGGTTGTGTGTATAAAGGGAGACAGTGTGGTGTTGTTTTTATGTTTAAATGTGCACTGAATTTCTTTGTCAGGATGAATGAAAGTGTGAAATTAATTATTCATCATGGTGGTAATATCGTGCAAAAGCCTAGATTCAAATATGTGAATGGTGAGTCAGAGGTAGTGCATATGGACCCTGACGTAATATGTTATCTCCACTTAGTTAAGTATATAGCAGACCAAAGATATCGAAAGATATCCTTACTGACTTATAAGTTGACAACTGAATCCTTTACAATTTTAAAACAACTTCATAATGATGCTAGTAGTCCCCACTTAGCTCAGATTGCAAGTGAAAATAAAAGGTGTGAGATTTATGTTGAACATGGGATAGGTGAGCCTGAGGTGGTAGCTTTATCTTTACCTGGGCCTGAAGGGGGTGGTGAAGTTCAAGCTGAGGATGAGGGGAATGAAGTAGAGGCTGACTTAGGGGGTGAGGAAGGTGAAGTAGAGGCTGACTTTGGGGGTGAGGAAGCTGAAGTAGATGCTGAATTTGGGGGTGAGGAAGCAGAACTAGAGGTTGACTTTGGGGGTGAGGAAGCAGTACTAGAGGCTGACTTAGTGATGTAGGACAAGGGAAACCAAAAGAACATACACATAATATAACTCAAACTCAAAGACTTTTAATAATATTATTCAACTTGAACTTCTGAATACAAGAGTCTGTTTAAATAGATAATTAGAAAAACTGAAGAGTTGCAAATATTAAAAGCATGCATGGGAAAAGTAAAACAATCATAAAGAGAATTATAAATAGAGTCATTTCCATTTTTGGTTCTACTGTTATTGAGGCATTGCCAATTTTAGTCCACTTCAATAATTTTTGCCACATTACGGCCAATCTTATTTAGTTCTTGCCACTTTTAGTCCACCGTTAAAATTTTCGTCAAATGGTCGTCCTAAACAGGGGTATTTTTGGTCTTTTCATGCTTTGGTCATCTCCTTGACCCTTTGCAGTGGTTTTCCTTACACATTTTCATCAATGAAGATGTCTGACGGAAGCCATGTGAGCCACATTACAAAGCCATGGCTTTCGCCAGACCTCTTCATTGGATGAAAATGTGTAAGTAAGACCATTGCAAAGGGTAAAGGAGATGATCAAAGCATGAAAAGACCAAAATATCCCTATTTTGGACAGTTATTTGACAAAAATTTTAACGGTGGACTAAAAGTGGCAAGAACTAAATAAGACTGGCCGTAATATGACAAAAATTAATGAAGTGGACTAAAATTGGCAATGCCCCAATAATAGTAGGACCAAAAATGGAAATGACTCTTATAAATATTAAGAACATTTAAATCTAATCCAAATTTCAAATAAAACTAGCCACCAAACTGCATGTCTTTTAGACTTCCTGCATGTGACCATTGTACTGTTGTTTTCTCAAATCATGTTCCGCATCATTCTCCCTTGGTTGCGAAAGACTCGTCCCGAGTCGTCAAATACAATGTTACCTCATCGGAGTAATATAAAGTCATGATGAGTGCCTTCAATTCTCCTTTTTTTTTTCGAACCTTAAAATACCCATATCTCTTAGGACTCAATCTGTGAGATATTTTTGCAGGCACATGTTCCTTTCTAAAAAAAATCATAGCCTCACCGTTAATTGTAAACTCTTCTTTGCAATGATAGGTCCGAGCCTTATGTTTAGAGTTGGCAGATTTTACCTTGGCTTTGGTTTCCCCTTGTATAATAACATTCTCTGCAAATGCTTCACCATTCAGATATCTAGAATCCACTCCCAGTAGCCAGTAAAATTCATTAGCAGGCATGAATGGTTTTGGGTACACAACCGGACCTGCATATCTCACAATGTCTTCATAATCATTTTCTCCATCTTTGATATTTTCATCTCCAGGATTAATAAACCTTCGAACCCAACCTTCATCCGAATAGTAGTCAGGTTCCTTTCTCTTCAAACACTTCTTAGTCCCTGCCTCTTGTGTGAGTGGTTGATGTTGAGATTTATGAAAGTGTGTAGCCTTGACTCCATACTTAGGTTGGCTTTTAATCTCAACAAGTGTTTTTGTAGGAAGGAGGGAGTGTTTATTTGGAGTAGCTTCAGTCAATAGATTTTCAACTTGAAAGTTCTTATTAAAAGCTTTACCTTGTGTCCACGATGGAGCTACTGATGTTATTAGTTGTTCTTGAACTTTGATGACAGTCTGTTGCTTGGGAGTTTCTTGAAGTTGATTGTAGCATGCTGGAATTTCACACGATCTCATCCCTAACATGTCCTCTGCATATCTACTAGCATTATGATATTTTTGAAAGAAATGCATTCGGTAATCCCAAGGCAAAAACTGTTCCATCAGAAGTTTTCTCATTTTCCTCCATGTTTTCACTGAGCATTTACCTTGTCTTGTTCTATTGGTCTGAATAGTCTTCCACCATGCCAGAGCTCTTCCACGCAGCATACTTGCAATAAATTTTGTTTGCTTATTTTCAGGAACTTCAAACATGCCAAGGTAGTTATCAACTTCTGAACACCAATCCAAGAAGGCCTCCGAATCTGAATATCCATTAAAGGTTGGTAGATAATGCTTTGGATTGTACTGGCTTTGCATGGGAAATTTTTGATGTTGAGTTTCATTCTCAGAATCATCACTATTATTATTTTGAAGTGATAGTTCTGTCTGCCGACAATGTCGAAGAGGAACTTGGTTTGCATGATTTACAAGTGGGTCTCGTTCATGGTTGGTAGCTTGACGAACTCCATTACCATTTATACGAAGACTAATATCAACAAGAAGATTACGTATATCGAGTAGCTCAAGATTTACCTTTTCTTCTTGCCTTAGAAAATCTGCGCAAAGGGCATCCACTCCACGGTCACCGCCGTTGAATGGGTTGTTACCCTTGTTGTTGATACTGCCTTGCGCCATATTGGGTCGTGACAAGTGGAGAGGGCTATGCCGCTATCTCGGTTGTCGCCTAGGAACTTGGCTCTGAATACCAACTGATGTAAGACAAGGGAAACCAAAAGAACATACACGTAATATAACTCAAACTCAAAGACTTTTAATAATATTATTCAACTTGAACTTCTGAATACAAGAGTCTGTTTAAATAGATAATTAGAAAAACTGAAGAGTTGCAAATATTAAAAGCATGCATGGGAAAAGTAAAACAATCATAAAGAGAATTATAAATATTAAGAACATTTAAATCTAATCCAAATTTCAAATAAAACTAGCCACCAAACTGCATGTCTCTTAGACTTCCTGCATGTGACCATTGTACTGTTGTTTTCTCAAATCATGTTCCGTATCACTTAGGGGTGAGGAAAGTGGGAGTGAAGCAGAGGCATATTCTGGGCTTGGTAGTGATTATTACAGTGAGTAGGGGACTGATATAAGCACTGGCACTGAGCATATAGCCAGTGGCAGTGAGCATATAACAAGTAGGAGTGAGCATAGCAGTGACCATGTAAGGATAAGGGGGGGTGGGGGAGTTAAGAGAAAAACAAAAGTTAGAGTAGATGATGTACCAATACCACCTTATGTGCTAGCAGATGAAAATCCCTTAAGAGATGAGGCAGATTCTATCTATTATGATTCACAAGATCCACCAACAGTTGAAGAAGATTTGGAGAATGAGGAATGGATTGAGGTGTAATCAAAGTACAATGATAAATACCCTAAGTACAACCATAAATCAGATCCACCTTTTATTGAATTAGGTATGTACTTTGATGACAATGTGCAATTCAAGCTTGCCATGATTAGTTATGATGTACACACAAAGAGGGATTTATTTTGGAAAAATAATGGATTTAAGTATGTTAGGGTTGAATGCCTTGGAAAGGGGTGTGGTTTTAATGTTAGTGTAGGGTGGAAAGAAAGAACTATGTGTTTTCAGGTGAAAGCAATTATGTTGGAGCATAAATGCAACTCTCAGTTCAGCTCAAGGATAGTTAGTCAGAAATGGTTATTGGTTAGAATGGAAATTTGAAGAGAACGTGAGGCAAAATCCAACTATTGGTTATTCAGAGCTCAACAGAGACATTAAATCTGAATTCAATTTGAATGTAACTGTTAGTATATGTAGAAGGGCAATTATAGGGATTTTGAAGAAGCTGGATATTGGGTATGAGAGTCAGTTCAAGAGGCTAAGGGATTATGCACAAGAGTGCTTGAATTCTAATCCAGATAGTACAGTGAAGATAAAAATAACAAAAACTGTGAAAAATTCACCTTTGCTGTTTGAGAGGATCTATGTTTGTTTTGGTGCAATGAAGAAGGGTTTTTTAGAGGGTTGTAGGAGGTTCATTGGACCAGATGACTGCTTTCTAAAGGGGAAATTGAAGGGTGAAATACTCGCAGTTGTGGATAAAAATGGGAACAATCAAATGTACCCAATTGCTTGGGCTGTATTTGAGATTGAGAATAGCTCATCATGGAGATGGTTTCTGGAGCTTTTAAAAGCAGATTTGTGCATTGTGGACAACATTCAATGGACCTTAATGAGTGATTAGTAAAAGGTAAATCTAGAATAACTCATCATGGAGATGATTGGCAGGCCCAAGAAAAAAAAAAGATTCAAAATGATGAAAAGAACAAGGACAAAAACAAATTGAGTACAGAGGTTAGAAAACAGTCAAGGAAATGAAGAATAATGATCTGTCAACTATGCAAGGGGAAAGGACACAACAAAAGGTTTTGTCCTAGCTTATCAAGGCAACAAGGAGAATCTGGGCCTTCTAATGCTATTAGAAGAAGAGGTAGGGCTACTACTGGTATTAGAAGAAGAGGAAGGCAAGCTACTGGTGTTAGAGGCAGGGGAACTCAAGAAAGCACTCTTAGAATGTCAGGTAATTAGATTAAGCTAACATTTTATGTCTATTGGTTCTAAGAGTGTTGGATTATGATAAAATTGTTTTCTTTATGTTTGTAGATTGCACACAACATTGAAGACTTAGAAGATTGTTAAAGATGCTAGCAGATTGAAGACTTAGACTACTTGTAGTTTGTTGTTAGCAATGAATGATTGGCTAGTGATTATTGTATGTAGTTTGGTTATTAAATATTGGCCACTGTCTTGGCAGTTTTGAGATTAGTCCTAGTTTGAACGGTAGTTTTTGGCACTTTGGTTTACAGTTTGGTGTTAGAGGCAGTTTTTGGCACTATTGACAATGTGATTTGTGAATGGCAATGTGTATTCTCATTTGTGGCAGTAAAATTGTTTAGTTTTGCCAATGTATATGGCAGTGTGTATGTTAAGTTCTAGTAGTGAAATTGAAACAAAATATGCCAAAGAATCTAGCAGTAAACTGCACTAAAAACAAACAACAAATTAGAACAAAATGGAAACTACAAACTGGCAACTTTTCATTACAAGTAATGAATAAATGATTACATTTTCTAAAAAGTACAAATTTTTGCTAAAAGCACCACCACAATTACAATTAACAGAAAAACACACTTCATCCTTAACACTTGGTTTTCTTTTTTCATTGCACTATACTCATTTACAATGACTTCTCTCACACCTTCAAATTTAGTCCTCAAAGACACCACCAGCTTCTTTAGCTCTTCTTGCTCACTTTCGCACCTCCTTGCATTTTGATCCTTCCAAAGGAAGAAGCCACAACCATTCCCATTGATAGCACAATCATAAACATAAATTAACTAA
Organism: Ipomoea batatas; assembly: GCA_002525835.2. Taxonomy (NCBI): domain Eukaryota; kingdom Viridiplantae; phylum Streptophyta; class Magnoliopsida; order Solanales; family Convolvulaceae; genus Ipomoea; species Ipomoea batatas. Next base: position 15,725 of record NXFB01001162.1, read on the forward strand.
CAAACTAAAAACATAAGAAATAAAGATGAGATTTAAACTATGAGTTATTACCATCAAGATGCTACATATACTCATAGATTAGCTAGGGAGAACAATAATCATGTATCAAGAGGGCCATACGCTAATAAATTCAAGACCATTCCACCCATTATTGCTCCTGATAATCCTCCTCCTCTTGTCACTATCATCATCATCATCTTTTGTCTTCTTCTTTCATTTGTCTTTTGGCTCATAAAGCATCGTCCATTGATCCACCTACGCCACCTTCATCATTGAAGAAGAAGAAGAAGAAGAAGAAGAAGATTAGTACTACCTAATATCATGATTATATATGCTCAATTTATTATTTTTTATCATTAATAATCTTTTTTTATTTATATTTAATATTCTTTTATGCACATAAATC
>NXFB01001166.1:8165-20940 GCA_002525835.2 Ipomoea batatas
TACTTTGAATGTAGTCCACTAACAGTTTTCTATTGATTTGAAGAATACAAAGAAAGTGAAGCCAAGTACTAAGAAGCAGCAGCAGCAACCAGAAGGATCTAAACTTGGGCAGCAGCAGCAGCATGTTAATCTTGGGCAGCAACAGCAGCATGAAGGAGCTAATGAAGGAGATAATGAAGCACCAAATCTTGGCCAACGGCAACAGCATGAAAACTGTGACATTGAGCAGCAGCAGCAGCATGAAGGTCTAAGCATGGAAATGGAAGGATTTGGTCTTAGCCAAGAGCAGCAAGAGGAAGAACTCATTCTCCCTACTGTGAGCACCAATAAGATGACAAACAAACAAAAATCCAACCGTAAGAAGCCGTACTATACCCGGAGCAAGACCACCATGAAGTCCAAATTTGTTAATACCACTGATGACCCTATCAACCTTGACTGAATCAAGGTTTAGACTAAGACTTTGAATGGTTTTTGTAACTGTCATGATGTATCTAGTAGTTGTGAATGTATTTAACTAACATTAACCTTTTTGGTATCCAAATGGCATTCTAGTTTGGATTTGTATTCTGGATAAAAGTGCTTTGAATGTACATTACAGTGAATTACAATGAATTGGCAGTCTAGCTTTTTGGTATCCATTGGCAGTCTAGTTTTTTGCTTTGAATATACAGTGAATGAATGGCATTGTGCTTACTGCTTGGTTAATGAATTTGGCATTGTGCTTTGAATAGATAGTTCATTACATTACCAAAAGGATAGTTCATTACATTACCAAAAGGATAGTTCATTACATTACCAAAAGGACAATACATTACATTACCAAAAGGATAGTTCATTACATTACCAAAAGGACAGTACATTACATTACCAAAACGATGTATATTACGTATTAGCACAATATTTACTACTAACCAAAAGTACAGATATTACAATGAACCATTTCACCCACTTCAACAGTTTGCCATGTTCCTTACTAGCTTTAACCTTCATATTTAGTGTTCTTATTTCTTCATCTTGCCTATTAATGCGTTTTAGCAATCCTGGGATTATTCTCTTCGAATGATAGCACATTGGAGGATCATACCAATCCACGAATCCGCAGCCCACCCGACCCTGTATTAACAATTTCAAAAAAGAAAAAAACAAGCCAAAAATAAAGGTCTACTGGTAATACATTTATACAATTTTAACCAAAAAATGTAATTACTTACAATACTGCCACAACATTGCCAAAACCTCCGACCCGGATTGTCATTTGTCCATGAGGTTCGAATCGTTAATTGATGCCCACATCTACAATGGATGATTGGGAACTTTTCCCCAAATTCATAGTACGAATTACTCGAAGAAGAAGAAGAAGAATGGAAATTACTCATTGCTAGGTAGAGAGTCCACTAGATGGAGAATGGCGCTGATCTTCGTATTGCTTCTCGCTAGCCCTGCTTTGTTCTTCTGCTTCTCGCTCACGAGGTCACGACAGTTTGGGATTGGGATGATAGGTTTCTCTAAAACATAGGACAAAGCATCGAACCGGGTTAGGGATATATGGTTTGGGTTGGGTTTTTTTGGGTTTAGGAAATTACATTTTTGCCCATAGTATTAAGCCAAATCGGTGGGATTAAGAAAATCCGGCGACATTTGGCCAGAAATTTCACCGGAGTGTTCAAAATTGATACAAATTGAAAAGTCATGGTATGCAATTAACACTTTTGAAAGTCGTGGACTAGAATTAATAGGACCCCTATAGTCAGCTGACCAAAATGGCAATTTGCTCTTTTGCTACATATCAATAACAAGACAATCAATATACAGGAATTGCATGTTTGTAGATTTTAATTTAAATTTTGATGGTGTTGATTTTCATGGTGGTAGTGTTGTAGCATGGCTGTACTGAACTTGAAGTTTGTTTCTAGTGGCAGTGTTGTATGCTTTTTTTTTTTTTTTAATTTTGAATTGGATTTTGGGAGAAATAGAATAAAGTAGTGGTGTGAATAAGTAGAGTAGTAATGGGAATTGTTGGCTTATGAAATGCTGCTGGAAAAGATGCTATTGATATGCTGTAGAAGTGTTAAGTGGCAGTGCTGCTGCATTTTTGCTGCTGTTTGCTGAAAAATTTGTTTGTTTGTTTTATAAAATGAGGTTATTGGGCAGTGGAAGGGAAATAAATGGGAATGGAAGAATTATTAAATTAATGCTCGCAATGTTGATTTAACTTCAATGTAAAATCTTGAAATAGAAGAGTGGATTGCTGAAGTTCTGAATGGAATTATATAGGAATGAGGATTGATAAATGATGAATGATGTTGTTTCCAAAAAACAAATAAATGATGAATGATGCTACTGGGAAATGGAAATTGGATGGAGAATTAAATGGTGATTGATAAAACTAGAGGTTGCTATGGTTTTATATGCTATTGAAATGGTGTGAATTAATAAAAAGAGACTTGCAATTTACACTCTTTAATTTTTATGAGGGCATTTATGTAATTGATGTAATATAACCTAGAACATAGCCTTCAACCAAACAAGTTAATATTACATACCTACAATTTTAACCAAACACATCAGGTAATCTTACATTCCCAAAATCTCACATTACCTTCCTGCAAGGTAATCCTATTACCTGGGTAATCTAAGATTCCGTGAACCAAACGGCCCCTAAGGGGGAGGGGGCGTTTGGTTCAAGGAATATAAGATTACATAGGTAATGTGAGTATGACAATGTTATTTTACCTTGTTTGATTCAGATTATAAAATTACTTGATAATGTCATATTACTACAAATATGATGTGGCGGTAATATTTCAAGGTAATCTAATTACCTCAATTTTCTTAACAACAACAAAAACAACAACAAAGAAGCCATGGCAGCTTGGCTAGATGGCTACCTTGACGGGCTTTTTCTTCGTCCCCGGCAGCTTGGCTGCCATGGCTTTTAAAAAAAATTATAAATGAATATTATTATTTAATTTTTATAAAAATATATTTTTTGAAAGTATTAATCTAAGTGACATATTATTGGTACCGTACATGATAGATGACTTAGGAGTAACATGCTATTATAGGTCAAACATGTTAATTGCACGAATTTAATAAGTTGAAGGGTCTAATTGGAAGTTTTTTTTAGTTCGAAGGTCTAATTGCACTTTGGTATATAGTTTGAATGCCTATTTGACTCTTATCCTTATAACTAGTTTTTTTTATGCGCGATGCGCAAAAAAATAGGTGCCCAATATTAATATTTTATATTAATATTTTAAATTTATTTAGATTTTAGATATTTAAATTATTTTAAATAATAATAATAATGTAAAATAAATTTATAAATTTTATATTTATATTTTAGAAAATAACTAACATATAACTCCAATACATAATGTCTATATATTATTATTATTGAACAAAATAAGAAAATATATAGTGGATGCATGTGCATGGTAACAATAGTGGAAAAGATAACGGAAGTTATAACGGTATGGGTATATTTGTCTAATATATTGTAAAGGACAACTTTTATATCATAATGTACAAAAAAAATTAACGGAAAAAACAGACATAAATGAAGGGTATAACCTTCATTCAGACTTATTATGTTTTTAGTGGCCTCCCTCAAATGAAAGGTCATGAGTTCGAGCCTCAGTGGAGGAGATATCGAAATTGACTATTTGTTCTTCAATAGGTTGAGAAAAGTATAGATGAACATATACTACAATGTAATAGGGTCAGTTGTATTCAAATAATAATAATAATAATAATAATAATAATAATAATAATAATAATAATAATCTATTATCTCTTATCTCTTCTCTTATATATGAATATACTAATAAAGCCCGGTGATTTTGCCAATAGAATTCTTATGTTTTCTCGCTCAACTTAATAGCTCCAATTTCTGTATTTTCCTATTTTGTGAAACTTTTATTCTTTAAATTTATTTTCTTTAGTAAATGCCTATTTTATAGTGTAGTAATGCTTTGTTATTGGTTTTGGAGACGTTTGTTTTGATTTCCGATTGATATGTTGTAGGAGATGTACGTGTTGGAACAAGTTAAACTATTTTGTTAGACTATAATCATTAGATTAATGGCTAAGTCTTATCATAATTATTTTCTTTTATGCCCTATAGTTAATCTAATTGGTGTGTATATTTATTATCTTTCTTTAATAGTTAGTATAATGCTTATTGTGCCTCTTCGATATCCTACTGTTACGTCTCTTCGAACCCTATTACATTTTGAATGTCGGCTACTCTTAGCTGTCAATACGGGCTGGCGGGTCGAGCCTGGGTTTTGCTGGCCTAAACAGCCATGCCTTCGGCATGCGGGCTAGGCAGGCCCCCGAACCATCTATTTTTTTTTCATAAGTTGTTAGTTTATTGCTTTTTTAAATTTTATCATTTGCACACACAAAAAAAAAAAATTAAAATAACCTATACATAACTCACATAAAACTTAATTCATCAAACATTAGACATTACATAATTGATCATACATAAGTAACATAACAATAAGTATAAAATTCAAAGTTCATAATTCATCAAAACATTAAACCTAACAAAATACTCAATGGTTCATCAAACTCACTAGTCACAACTCACAACTCTAAGGGGGCGTTTGGTTCACGGAATATTAGATTACCTTAGGGAATGTTAGATTGCTGGGAATATTAGATAACTGGGAATGTTAGATTCCTGTGTTTGGTTTAAAATTGAAGTAGGTAAATAAGACAACGAAAATAAGATAAATTTATTAAAATGTCAAAAGCTCAATATTAGGAATAAGATAAGGGAATGTGAGATTACCTAAGGAATCGGGGTGTATCTCACATTACCTTCCAATAGCTAAAAACTTCATCGGGAGGTTATGTTACATTCCCTAGGAATCTTACATAACTTGAACCAAACATGGGAATGTTATATTACCAAGCAAATATAACCTTAGTTATCTTATATAACTTGAACCAAACGCCCCCTAAAAGTCCATAGTACATACCAATAGTTCATTAAACACTAAACATAACAATAATTTTAAAGTGCATAATCTAACCTTTAAAAAAAAGTGCATAATCTAAAATTAAAAGTTCATAATTCATCAAACATTAGACATTCCATTATTCAATTCATCTTCATTCATATAATCTCCTTCTTCAACATCATCACAACCTATATATAAAATACATAAAAAAATGTTAAAAATTAAATCACTAAATTAAAAAAAAATCAAGATAATATAACATAAGACTTTATAAATTAACTTACCCATATTGAAACCATGCAACCAATTACGAGTTAAATTAGAGTTTGCACTTTTTCAGGTAACATATAACTTCTATATTTTGTGAGCACACGTGCACCAATAGAATATGATTTTGACTAAGAAAAAAATCATTAAATTAACAAAAAAATATTGGCCTGCATTTGTTTCCAACTATTTCTTCATATTTCCTAAACATTCTTCATATAATGAAAAATAAATAATAATTGAAATTAAACATAACATAATTACACTTACTTTATATCTTCCATTACAAAATCAATAAGCCTTACCTACTTTCCAACGACTACCTTCTCAATAGGTGAAAATATTTTAACAACCCTTCCAATAACATCTAAACCAAAAAAGAATTACAATTATAATATTATAAAAACATGATACAATATTAATAAGCAAACCATTTTGAAAAATATAACTATTAACATCTTCTCATCAATATCTTCTTTCTAGAGCAATGGAGATATGCACTTTACTCGAAACAACTTGTTAGGAAATTGAACTATCTTATACTCCTTCAATAACGTATCATGCTTAAATTTAAGCATGTAACGGTGGTTACTTGTTTTGATTCCATAAACTTTCCCTCCTTAAAATTTGACCATTTGTGTACATGCTCCGTTGATATATGAGCATGTATAAAAGTACCCTACATGTATATTCAATAATATTAAATAAACAATCTTATGAAACAGTACTTAAAAAAATATTATACAGTTTAAGAGTAGTTAACCTCCTCATCATGAAAAATACACTCTCTGTTATTGGAGGGCGGCCAATCACGGAAGATCCAATGATAGATTTGTTGCAATTGTGTAAGGCCAATGTTTTTGAAAGTAAGTGTTGCTTTATTTAATAAATGTTATTAAATCTTATTCTGTTAATTTTTTGGCCCATTTTTTATGGGGTGTTTGGTTGGCATGAATTTGAATTCAATTCCAATGTAATTTAATGATAGGATAGATTATATTGTTTGCTTGAGGGAATTGCAATTCCACTCAATTCATTGAATTGCAATTCATAGCCCTACCATATGAATTGCAATTTAACCATACAAAGGAAAGTAAAAAGGAGTAGAAATGACATATTTGACATTGATGATGATGATGATTGTCCAATTTTATCTGTCATACTTACTATTTATTGGTCAAACAAACTCTTTATTCTTTGCTTATTTCTATTAGCATTTTCTTATAATTTTTAAATTTGTTTTTTTTTTGTATTTAATAGTACTTTTAATGTAATTCTTAATAGAGTTTATTACCAAAATGGTCCCTCGACTATTGCGAAATTACCAATTTGGTCCTCGATAATTTTTTGTACCCAATTAAGTCCTTCGACTTTGAAAAATTTTAACCAATTTGGTCATCCGTTTATTTTACCGTTAAACATCCGTTAAATCATGACCAAATTGGTAATTTTGCTATAGTCAATGGACTATTTCAGTGAAAAATTAATTACCAATTTGGTCCATTGACTATAGCAAAATTACCAATTTGGTCCCGATTTAATGAATGCTTAACGGCAAAATAAACGGAGGACCAAATTGGTTAAAAATTTTGAAGTCGAGGGACTTAATTGGGCACGAAAAATTATTGAGGACCAAATTGGTAATTCCGCAATAGTCGAGGGACCATTTCGGTAATAAACTCTTCTTAATATTATGAAAAGTTCAATTGTAAATAGCATCAGTAAAGCTTTATTAACCGAATTCGACACATAAAATGGGACGGAGGGAGTATTACATAAGAGCATTTGGTCTTTATATCACTTCTTTCCTCCCCTTTCCGAATAATTATATTCCTCCTTATCAAACAACGTAATTTGAGTTCTTACTTTATTCCCACTGAATTACAATTCATTTCCCCTTAATTTCTTCCTTCCAACCAAACGCCTTTAGTGCATGTTTGTATTTTATTTGTAGATGGAGATGTGCATATTTCAAGCTCCTTTGATGCCACCAAAATCTTGTTCAATCACAATTTGTCAGGTTTTGAGATATTTAAGAAAAAGTAAATCTCTTCAAATTATCCTTTTTTTTAGGCCCTGTTTGGTAAATAATCAGCCTATCAGTCAATTTTGGCTTATTTGATCACTATTAGTTGTTTGGTTAATAAGATTTTTTTAACTCTAAAATACTAAAATTCAAAAGGCTACTCAAAGTAGCATTTTCAATTAGCTTTTTGAGAAAAAAATTATACCAAACAGCTATCAGCTAACAGCCAACCCAATCAGCCAACTTTTTACAATCAGCTAATGTTATTAACAAATCATACCTTCTAACCCAAACAGCCAACATCCATTTACTAAACAGGGCCTTAGTGTTATCAATATTTTTATAACTACTATGTTTATATTTATGTCATTATTTTGTATTTGCTGCAGTCTACCATAATAAATTACACCTTTAAAGAGGTGAGACCCTAAGTCTAGATTTTTTTTTTGTTAAGTCAGTTGGTAGTTCTTCATGTGAGTACATTGTACTGACTTCCTTGGATTAAATTTGCTGTAGGAATGAGGTAACAAATTGTTTTGGGTTTTCCACTTTTCATTACACTTTGAATACGTTTTTTTTTTTTTTTTTTTTTAAGAATTTGTGATTCTGTCATAACTGTGTTAGTACTGGATGACTGTTAGAATTGTTGGGATTAAGAGTGTAGTGGAATGGTACTACATCTCGTGCAAGGGAAGTAGCTATAACAAGATGTCATTCCACGGAATGGCTTGATGTACTGTAGTAAGTGTGATTGGAGTTGGCAAGAAGGCAGTATAGAATTTATGTTGGTAATTCTTGTCATTGATAGTACAGGTGATGCTCCTATGTTGATTTAGGATCGTGAGTATTTTAATTTGGTAGGCATTCCAACCTCGACACTTAGAGATAAATATCTTGATGTAAATTTTTCTAATACATTAACTAGTCTATACATTTATATTCTTATTATCTAATTCATTCATCAATGTTTTTTTGTTTTTTTTTTTGTTTTTGTTTTTATTAAAGCAGGACATTTGTGTAATTCCAGCAAATTGTGAGTCTCTTTGTGGAATGCCATTTTGCAGAAATTGTGGGGCCTAGGCCTAATGAAGAAAGTTGCGCCTCACATGTGTGAGACGCAACTCTCGCGCCCAGGCAGACGACTAAATCTCTATTTTTTAAAAACAGATTTTGCTTTTGTTTTTTTTTTTAATTTTTTTTCTCTCTTTCTTAATTACACATACAAATTTTTTTAAAAAACCTAACACTATTGAGGATGGCCTTAACATTGTAAGATCGACCATGATTTTTGTTTTGTTTTTTTTTTTTTTTTGAAAAACTAAGGTCGACCATGATTGTTTTTACCCGAATGAAGAATGCACTGGGCTTGGGCTCAAGACGGTATGTTCGGGGGCCCATGTGCTACAAGTGTGTTTTTCCCGCCAAAAAGCACGNACAAAAAAAAAAACCGAGTAAAAATTGGCCGGAATACCTGGAACACCACAGACGAATTCTTCCTAAGCAGCTTGGACCGCCTGGAAGAAGAACTGAATCAGCCATGGAGATTCTTTGGTATGCACAAACCGATGTCGTTCGCGGAGAGAAATTAGACAGAGATGATTAGGTTTCGCGGAGAGGAGGAAGCCAAACGTTTGAGTTGAATTGGTTGTGTAGACTAATTGCATAAGGAAACAACTCCAAATAACATCTAATTTAAAATTGGTAAATTAACCAAATTGCGAAAAGACTAAACAACCCATCTCTATACCATAATTATATAAAATAATCTAAAACCCCACATCAAATCTGTACCATTAAAAAAAACCAATAGATGATCATGATTGAATCTCATGATCTCGTCTAAATGAGGTGATCTCACTGGATCCAAATCCTATATATATATATATATATATATATATATATATATATATATATAATTGTAATCATATGAGACAACCATCTTAGATGAGAAATAAGACATATTGTGGAGCGTCCATCTTTTAGTATTTGATGGTTGAGATTAATCTTTTTTTCCTTTTTTTATGCTTAATTTTAATTACTAAGGGTTTTATTGTAATTGTATGTGTTTTATTTTTAGTCTGGGATTGTAATGCATATATTATGCTTTATTTTAGGTGTTTTAATTTTGGTAGGATTGGATTTTACTGCTTTGTTGCAATTCAGTCACACGGTTCCGATTTCATCATCACGTTTTCTTCTTGCGTTAGTGTTTCGTAGTTACATCCATGGAGTGTGGTGATGGAGGTATGTTTGAGTTGCTTTTTATTTTTCTTTTTCTTTTCTTGGGTGTTTTTTCGTGTTTCTTGTTCGCAAGCATACGTTGGTGGTGTTTTTTTATTTTCTGTAATTCGCGATTGTGTGCATATGTGTTATAAGCTGTGTGCATTTCATACCCTTACCACATGCACTGGTGCTGTTGGTTCTGTACTCTCGGTGTACAGTTTCCGTTTTTACATCTGGTTTTGTTGTTTTTTTTGTCTGGCGTATGGTTTTTTTGAGTTTGTAGCTCTATTATTTGATGTTGTTGTCGTCTAATATGTTTGGTTGCGGTAGTTGCGAGTTACTTTTTGCCGTTGGTTGCTCCATATGTTTTGTTTGTTTTGTACTGCATACCGATTGATTATTTTGTATGGTGTGGGTCTGTGCATCGCCATTTTTTATGTTCTTTATTTACTGCGAGGAGGGAGGGGGGAGAGCATTATTCTTGGTTGGGATCTTTTGGTTGTTAATGATGGTGGTCTCACGTTTGTTAACATTGTTGTTTTTCTCATACTTTTTCTCCTTGGAGTAATCTTTGTTTTTGTTTCGCCAGTGTGTGCATGTCTGTATACTACCGTGTGCATGTGTGTATCTTGTCATGTGCACATGTGTTCTACCATCTTTATTACCGTTACTTTTTGGTTTTTTTCATATTATTTATTATACGTAGGGCAGTCTGGGGGTGAACGTACGTATATTTTGTGTAGTTTTCAAGTTGTGTCATTTTTTGTTCTAATTTTTGTTCATTTCTGTGGATTTTTAGACATCATTGTTTGTTCAACTCTATTAGATAGACAGTGCTCATAGTTTCTTTAATACTGGTTTTATGGGTTAAAATCAGTAATTTGAATCGGTTGCTTTCTTAATGTTGTGGTTGTGTTTTAATTTTTTTTTCTCTTTTTTTGCTCACTTAGGTGCATTGCACAACATTGTATTTGTTATCTATTATTCTGTAAGTGCACACAGTGTTTAATTAAAATGCACATTCTGGTTGTGTGGTTATCATATTTTATTGTTGTTGTTGTTGTTGATTGCCATTTTTTAAAATTATTTTTTCCATGTCTCAACCTCTGCTGAAGCTGGTGAATATCTTGAGGTTGACCTTCGTGGGTGTGTCATGGATATTTCTCCTGGGTGTACGAAGTATTGGGTGCCAAATTTGTGACCTTGCGATCAAGTCATTCATTGGTCAAAATTTTCGCAATTTAGACGAAGATGTTGTGTTCTATATCCGCTGTTGTGAGTAACATCAAGCGTGCAACTAGATTCCAAGATCCACTATGCCGAAGTTATGTGACACAAGGGAACTGATAATAGGGGAATCTTGTTTCAGATCCACTAAGTCTAAGGCATTGATTAGGCATCACCACTTTCAATTATTGTTATTTGATGCATGTTTCTAGTGCACTTAATAGCCAATGTGGCAAAATAAATGCCTCTAAGATTGAAAGTCCAGTAGGATGCATACTCCAATCTGATAACTTGAAATTCCATTATTATCCTCTAACCAATCTTAGCTTTCCCTACAACAAACAATTGGCTCAATAATGGCCATGCTATGCTGTGGCAAGTACTTTAAACCTTTTTGAAACAAATTAAAAAATCATAAATAAAATTTCAATAATTGAAAAGCAGGACCGAAATGAAATCAAAAAGGCTCAGCGTCTTAAAAATTAAATGAATCAACAGATATTTTTTTTTTTTTTTTAAAAAGAGCAGTAAAAGGAAAGACTAAAGAGACCTGTAAGGTACCGAACTCCTGGCGGATTTTTTCGGGAGCTTGAAACTTCTTCTCTTTGAGTACCTTGAGTGCTTCGGAGCAGTACCGAAGCTGATCGGACGACAGAGCGAGCCTCGGCGGCTGCGAATCATAAGAGAAATCGAAAGGCTTGGCAGGCGGCAGAGCAGCCTCAGCGGACGACGCAGCGGTTCCGGTGACGGAGGAAAGAGGCTTTCCGGCCGCGAGTCCGAGTTGAAATGGCGCTACCCGTGTTGTTGGGTCTGGAACTGGAAAAGTAGTTCGTGCGTCGTTGAGTTTACGCTCAGTCCAAAAGTGAAGTCTCCAACCAAAATTAATAATTTCACACTCAATATAATTACTTGTACTTTGAGAGGTCGTGTCGTGTAATCGGGTTTTCAATAATTTCAGATAACACATATAATTAGAGTAGATCATCTAAATGATTTCTCGAGTTCTCATTCTCAATCATGGTGGTTTTTAATTGTGCTTAATTGCTTTCTTGTCATAATACAATTGTTTCTCCATTGATTCAATCGTGCGATGTATTTGTTCTTGAATTAATAATTGTCAACTTAATAAATTCTTGATTGATGCACGTATTGTATGATAAAGATATCATTTGTAAGAGCAGTCAAAGTGGTAAGAGAGTACACCTGCAACCGAGAAGTTTTATGGATAACCTAGACGGATTTACCTCCTTATGGTCCTTTGCCGATTAGGGTCACATGGCGAGGGTTTACTCACATACTCACCTAGTGAAGAGTGTAGTTTATCTCGTTAATCCAAAAAAAAGAAGATATCATTTGTATGTCTTGAGTGAATTGCAACTCTAGAGATAAGATGAAATCAATCCTCTATGTTTGAGTTAAATCATTCACAAGTCATTAAAGCAATATTTGCATGTTTTAATTAATTAAAAGAGATTTTGATTAATTAACATAGGGATTAGCACTTCAAGGTCGTCGTTCGCACAACTACCTAACCCTTTGTTGTTTTCTCTCTTCAGTCACCGTCGATCGTGATAAGAGCATATTTGATCATATTCTTATCCCATATTTAATTTCATTTCTATATCTAATTATTAATATTATGTTCATAATAATATTGAATTTCTTCATTGTGATAAATAATTACAATTTGACCAAAGATGATGAAGATTTGATATTTTAGCATAATATTAATGTTAGGAAGTGGCAATTCTAATCTCATTGTGTGTGTATATTTAATTGCCACCTAATTGTTTTATTTGCCAAAAGTGGTGTAGGAATGATGGATGATTCATTGTAAGATGACAAATGAAGAGGCAGCTGGAGGATTTTCAGGAGAAAAGTGAGGAAAATGGTGGGTGGAGCATTGCATCAAAAGTGGAGCCTAAAGTGAGCTGAAATTCTGGAGCAGACAATAGGCGTCTCTTTTTGCGCAGGAACAGACGCCTATTGTCAATACAAAAGATGCAAATGCTGGCAGCTGGAGGAATCGACCACGTGACCATAGAGTGGCGAAGCA